>JAHBCN010025396.1:0-11277 GCA_019359885.1 Listronotus oregonensis | reverse complement strand
TTTTCCCCCCGGGATAACGTTGGGGTGTGCCATCATCATTTTTCCAAATTTTAGTAGAGTGGAAAAAAAAAAAGGAAAAGAAAGAAAGGAAGGGAAAACTAAAAGAGAAAGAAGGGGGAAAAAAGGGAAAACTGACTCCCCGCCCAGAACTCAAACTACTAAGACTTCACGAGTTTTTAAAGGGGGGGGTGGTACCCTCGGCGGGAAAGCCCTCCCCCTACCATTTTGAATACTTAAATTTTCATTTATGTATATTAATGTTTTTTTTTTTTAACTTTTGTAGAAATTTTATTTATGTATAAACAACCTATCGAGATGTCAAAAATCAAATTTGTATGGGATAAAAGGGTTTTACGGGAAAAAAAAATCGGTAACTTTAGGGTTTACTCGTGTCGTTATTGTTACCTGGAACTTATTTTTATTGTTGATTAATTATTATTTTGTTTTAACTTTGTTTTTTTCGCGCCATTGTCTGACCAAATCCCATTCATACTTAGTTTTTGAGGAATTTTTCCGTTTTTGAAACTTGGGAAATTTTAAACCCTTTTCTTAAAATCATTTAGGGCACGCCTTAAATCCGACCAAATCTGACCATTTATGGTATTACCTATGTTTAGCTTTTGGTTTTGTAGTTTTTATTTCATATTTAATACTTCCTATTTTCATATATTTCCAATATTTTTCCCCGGGAAAATTTCCAAATATACATTTCCGGGGAAATTTTTTTTATCACAACCGGTTTTCATCTTTCCCAAGAATGTTTTTAAAGAAATTTTTCCACTTTTCGGGGTTTTTTAATTTAAAGGATAAAAAATTCCCCCTTAAAAATTTTTATCAACTTTGGCCAACTGTACTGTCCATCATTCTAAACCCCACTTAATATTGTGTCTTTTTTTAAAATATTTGTTTTTTTTTAAATAACACTTGATTTTGAAATACAAAAACAGAAATTCCATCATTGAAATTTTATATCTAGGTTATGTTTACAATATGCTTTTTTAAAATTTTTTCCCGTTTTTTTTTTACCAATATGTACCATTACATTTGCAAAAGATATTATAAATTAAATTATTCTAGTTTTGTTTATTTGCTTGGTTTGTTTTTGTTATTTAAGATTTGTTTAATTATTTTTTGACAAGAGTACAGATGTTAAATTTATTACAGAGTCGCTGCATTTTAAGCGATAAGTCAGGAATGTATATAGATCATAGCTGCATTTTATTTGTTTTTATTTAATAAAATTTAACTTATGTAAATCTAATTTAATGAAAAATCTAAAACAGCACCTCTCCAACGAAAATGGAACACCAGCACTTGAGATGTGCGTATTTTGTTATTAAATAACAAACAATTTGCCGTCATGATGCAAAACGTTTTAATGGCATGACTATTCAGAAACTGATAAAACCATGTAATTTTAGGATAATGGATACTTTAAATATTACCTTATCAATCATGCTACTTTTGCCAATTTTCAATGTTTTGATTCATTTAATGTTTGTTGCAGGTTACCTACATTAGGTTCTAATTAGGTGATATGAGATAAACATCTTTAAAACTACATAAGGAAAAATGGATCCCATCGGGTAGTGCGTTTAGAGTTTTTTTTTAACAAATACCTCATAGTTATTTATGATATAAGTGCTAAAAGTGATATTTTATTTTGTGAGAAGGGAAGTTTGCCTTCGAATAAAATAAAATCACTTTAAGAACGTATATCATAGACTATTTTTTCTACAAACACCATTAAAAGTCGGGTAATTATTGCATATACGGTTTTCTTCTATTTTGGATTATATGGTAAATTTTTTATATAGTCATATTCCAGTGTCCTTAGGGATTGCAAATATACTACCGGAGAAGAAAAATTATGTGTTTTAATATTTTTTTTTTTTAATTTGAAAATTTAAAATTACCATTGATTTCTCCATTATGACAAGGAACGTCAGCGTGCAGTGTTGCAAATCAGGGTCTTTTCGAATACGTTCCCGCATTTTCACGTCTGAAATATAATTGGGAAAATAAAAAGCGCTTTAACTAACCAAAATTAACCATGACCAACTGTTTAGACAAATTCAAGAGCCCCTAGTCGGTCATGGTTAGTTTTGGTAAGCAAAGCAGCTTTTTATTTATCCCAATTATATTTTAGACAGAACCAGAATATCAAAATTTGATGGCCGAAAATTATTAAGTCCGGCAACACTGTTGATACTTATTTTGAATTTGACAATGTAGAAAGAATGTGTTATCAGATATTAGATTTATTTCTAACCTATATTTTTTTAAATTTAAATTAAAAGTTGTTTTTCCCGATTTTCTGCGTATTTTGTCAATAGATTTCTGTTTCTGTGTGTTATGTTTAACTAAATAATTATCAATTTATACGTTTTTACCCCGCCCAGCACTCAAATTCACTCCAAGATCCAGTAAGTTTATTTGGTTGAAAAAACAAAAATTAAACACAATTTCTCTTCTCCGGTAGTATATTTGCTATCCCAAAGGATACTTAAATGTAATTTTATTAAAAAAAATTCATAAAATCCAAAAATAGCAGAAAACCGTATATGCAATTATTACCAAAAGTCGAAATTTATGATTTTTTTATCGTCGACATTATTATTTTTTTAATTTAATTTTATCTAATTTATCTATAAAATAAGTTGCTAAGAAAAAAAATCTAATTTGTTGATTTGTCTTTGATGACAAGTAACGTCAAATAATCGCGAATTCTTGTTTAATAGAAAGTGATCAAGAAAATGAATTTCTTCTGGTGAAAAACGAAGAAGCTACTTTTGAATTATTGCCTAGTAAGTCTAAGCAACAATACGAATTTACATACGATGGTTTCTTAAAATGGTTTGATCAGAAAAATGTTAGTGGCAAGAATGCTAGTGAAAAGTGCTTCTTGCGTAGTTTAAAGAGAAGTCCAAAATATTGAAATCGTCTCCGCTCTGGTCAAATTACTCCATGTTAAAGGCGATGATGAACATAAATAATCAGGATATAAGCAGATATTACAAGCTAGTTGCCTTCTTAAAAAAAAAAAGTCTAAAATATTGACAAGAGAACATATCGACAAATTTTCGCAGAAGCCCGGGTGAAATATATCTTATGCAAAAAGTGGTCGCAATTTTCGATGTATTTGAAGCATAGATATATAAGCAAAGGAGATAAAACTGTTTACAATTAAAAGCAATCAAACATTGAAATAGTGTCTACCTCTCTAGACCACTTGATGGTCAAACGTGCTTGATACACATGCACCCTTGCCGATTGTCCTTTATTGGCGAATTTTTAGGATATTGCTTTATTAATATTTTCTTTTTAAATTCTTAAAGAGATCACAGATCATAACATGTCGTTATGCAATAACTTAGTAGCAGCGACAGAAATATGTCTTTTAGTTAATTTTTATTTTGCTTTATTAATATTATTCTCAAAAATAATCATAACGGAATATTAACGGTCAAGATGGGCAACACTGCTTTTTGTAGTTTATTCATAATTTTTGTACGCTAGGGTCACGAAGGTCGCCGGTCAGCTAGAAGTAAATTTTTTATTTGTGTTGTGAGGCGATGTTGCATTTCGTTTAAACTAGCTCAGAGAGAATTTGTGTTTTTAAAGTGCGGTTATAAGAGGATTTTCTTAATATTTTATGTATTATTTTTAATAAACAGACTAAAAAATGGTTGTGAAGTGCTAGGTTTGTGGAAAACTGGATTCTCGTAATAAAAATCTTTCGTTTCACAGGTAAGTTTAAACAGTTCTTTTATAAAACTTCACTTCATTGACGTGCAATACCATTGCGAACAAATGACATTTTGTTGTTAATACCTTTTATGTTATATTTTTGTGCAGATTAACAACGATTGTTTACTTATTTTAGCATAAAATTTTATTATATAACTAACGAAAAAATTGTTTAAATATTTTATAATCGATTGAAAGTAACCATCAAGGTATAGTTTTTGTTATAAACTTTTTTATTAGATTAATATAGCATATGAACGATTTCAATTATAAAATTTGTTTTAGGTTTCCTGTTAACCTGGAGAAAAAAAATGGTTTTCCCTACTTGGATTTGAAAAGAATATGCAGTTACCACAAATTGTCGAAATCGTTCAGATTATTTTGATCCTTGTGATATTATCACAAATGGAAATGAATAGTTAGTTAAATATTCTTGGATTAGTTAAGAATACTTTAATATTGTTACTGAATACAATAAATTATATGCAAAAAAACAGTGATATTTTTTCTCGTAATCAAAAAACATTAAAAACATAAAAGTTAAAAATACCTATTTAATTTAGAAAAATGAAATTTATTTACAGGAAAGGGTCCTAATAATGGATTTTTTTATTTAAATCCAAATCCCAAATTTTAATTTTCCTAAAAACTCCCAATTATATTTTGATATTCGTACTGAAATAAACATTTTTTGGTCTATTAATTTTCTCCTCTCACTTTTACAAAATGGAATTGCATGCGTTTTTGATCTCATTAGTGAACTTTGAAGGTGGCTATCAGATGATTTGTTATCCCTTTTTATGACATAAAATTAAATCTATAAAAATCGGTGGATAGCGATGAAGACAAAAACACGGGCAATTGCGATAAAGTTAAAAAAACTGATTTAACCTTTTTATTATGTATGGTTAACGGTTAACAATGCCAGTTTCCAGAAGTGTCGCTTTATATGATAAATAAAGTTTAATTATTGTATTGAACCAATAGGTTTTATTTACTTGCACATTCCTCGAAACAGAACAAAAAAGTTGTCATGGAACTTTATTTGGACTGAGTCTCATAAAATAGATATTTTTGGATAATATACTAAAAAAATATACTTTAGTAATTTTCTATAGATAAATAGTTTTTGGAAACGAACTACGCCACTGGTGGCCCGCCACGTTTTGCGCTGCTAAACATTTGCGACGTTGCCTGCAGGGAATTTTTTTATCGGAAGTCCTTTTCTTACACATTATGAATGTTTGATGCACAACAAAAGCCAATTTATGAATGAACGATTATATCTCCCTTTGCTTATATATCTATGATTTGAAGCCTGTCGTCGAGAAGAACGGTGTAATTTGACATTAAATAGCATCAAAGATTTGGGAACTTCACTTATTGTGCATATACCAGACACAAAAAATAATGTGCAACGAACCTTTGTAATTAGTGGTACCTTGTATATGAACTATTATAAAAAGTACATATTATACAAAGTACATAGCCTTCGTCCACTTAATATTAATCAATTAATAGTTTTTATAAGATGTGCCATAACTCCAGTTAAAATCAACACATTTGGTAAAATGCCTGCCCAAATGGCTTAATTTCTAAATTTGCCTAATTTCTATCTTTACACTGGACATTGCTTTCATTGTTCCTCAGCTAGTTTGTTGGCGGACTCTAGTGCTAATCTTACTACAATTAAGATACACGGTGGACGAAAGTCCAGTACAGTAGCAGAGGGTTATAATATAGAAGACTTACTACAAGAAAAAAAAATGCTGATCAAATTTTGTCCAAAACTTTGGTGGATGACATTGCTTTCACCCCGGGTACATATGTTACTTAAGTAAATTTAGTAACAAACACCAATGAGATTGGCCATGGAGTTTCTTATTCTAATTGTTTTTTCAGTAATTGTACTTCCAATTGAATAAATAATTTATTTTAATCTATGTGTTACGTCTATATAATTTCTATCCGTGTTAAAAGTAAATCACTTTTAGCACAAGTGCTAAAAGAAATTACTTTTAACACCAGGGTAATAAAATGACATTTTAGACACTGACATCATGCACTAAAAATCAAACTTTTACTGACGTTTGTAGATTTTTTTTTTTTTTTTTGAACAAACTTTGCTGTTGCATTTTTCTCTGTTTGTTTACATTAGGCTATAAACAAAGTCAGGCGAATTGTAGGTTTTACTTAAATTTCTAGGTTAGAAATGTTTACAAATGTTTATTTTGTTTGTTTCCTTGATAGCTTTATTTTTTTTTATTTTATAACCAGAATATTTAATGTGTAGCTCTCAAAAAAGCTACACATACTGTACAGTCCTCGAAAATTTTAGGCTTCATTGTCTGTAACAAGATAAAGAAAACACTTTATTTTTCCAGACATTTGTGTAAATTTAAGGCACTTGTAACTTATAACGTCAAAATTATTTATTATAAATTAAGGAAATTAACAAATTGAAGATTTTTGTTTACGTAAAAGTGAAGTACACAGATTATTAAATGCAAAAAATTGTAAATTAAAAATTTTAGGTATCAGATACCGTTACAATTTATACTGCCTTTTTCTTCTTAAAAGATTAAAAAAAAAACAAATTTTTGTTTTACATAGCGTTTTATCATACTAAGCAGTAAACTCCGCATCACATAAGATTTTTTTATTATTAAGTTTATTCACAATTTGACTTTGACATCATATTCTGCTTAGATCAAGATGCAAATTAACGAAAAAAATAGTGGTCACGTGTGCATTATCCATCAATTTTTTTTCCAAAAAAATAAAGGTGGGGTTATTTCTAAAAATATTTAAAAACAAACTCTTAAAAAGGTTTTTTTTAATGCAGTTATAAGTCAATATGCAAAATTTAAAATGTATAAAATAATTTTAATTTTTGCCCATTTTTTGTAAATTGCATCACTGCAAAATAAGAGTCATCACAATCTACATAAAACTTTTTAGTTTTGTAATGCTTTTCAGATACATTTTCAAAGTAACGCCATATAAAATGTCCACAAAATCCAAATTTGACTATTGAAATTTGATCTATCTATTTTCAAAAAGATAGTTTGTATTTAAAAGTTGTATCAAATGTATACGTTTATATTAAGAAAATATTTTAATTAAGTTAACACACGAAAAGAATATGTCATAAAAGGTATTTGACAAACAATATGTATCTAGAGCTTTTATTTAAGTTATAAAACGTAAATAAAATTATTAACATAATTTTTTTGTCTTTCAGTTCCAGTTGTTATAATTTGCAGTAAGTAGGTTTACAATAATTTTTCGGTGTTGGAATTGATTATATTTATTTGTAGATATTTTGTTGTAGCTTTAATTGTTGTTGTTTTTTCTTTAAATTTTAATCATAGTTTTTTTTTGTGACTAACGTATGTTATTTAGAGTAATATACCTGCTACCTTTTTATAGCAAAGTTGGGATTGTTCTAGTTTAAAAAAAAATATTGTTTTAGATAAAAAGCATTTTTTAGTCAAACATTTGCTTGGTTTTTGTATGCATATGTTGTGTTGGTGTTGGGATTGTTTAAAGGGTAAAAAGCAATTTGGTTTATAGAAAAAAAAAATAAGTTTTTATCAAGACAACCCACCTTCTGATACAGTTCTCAATAAATCGCGAAAATCCATCCATCCATCCACCCTATTTATCAGATTTAACTTCCTCTAACTTCTGGCTGTTTTCCCCTCCCGTAAAATTTAGACGTAGAAAAATTTTAAATTTTATTGAACGAAGAGGTAATAGCAGTTGTTAAAGCGTATTTCAAATGTATTCTTGTTTTTCAAATCAGGAATGGAATACAGAAATAAAAAAAAAACACCGAAACAAGCTTATCAAAGTTCAGGAAGATTAAATTGAATAATAAAATGTATTTTAAACCATAAATCGTGTAATTAATTAAACGACAAAACCATTAAATAACTAAGTATATAAATTTTAAAAAATCGATCTGGAACCTTTTTACTTTTAAATGTTGACATTGACCCATTCGTGAAAACGTCAGCAAATATCGATTAAACAAAATAATTTAATAGAAGTTTACAAAACTAAAATAACGCTCATCTGCTTAAAAACCAAACAATTACCATTTTAGAATTTACCAGTTCCCAGGCGCGTACTGGAGCCATTTTGGGGCCCGGGTAACTGTTTATCACTTGCGGGGCCCATAAGGTATTCCAATTGTAAGTGCATCAAAAAGAAATAGGGCCATTTAGTAATCACAAAGTCTGGTAACAACTTGCATTTGTGATTAATCGTAATATTAAAGAAAACGTGTGGTTGCCGCTCAGCGATATTTGACTATATTTCCAAATTGGTCGACATGCAAAGGTCGTAAATTTAAACACAGGTTCAGCTGTCAATGTCAAAATAAAGAACCAAAAGTGAAAAACCCAAAACATGATCGGGAGTATATGTAAACACAGTCCAAAAGTTCCACCCGGAAACGACCCAAGCTTAAGAATTTGTTAGTCATTTTTACTTCAAATTTTACATAAAGATCTGTCTTCATTCTTGGTTCAAACGCTCCAAGCACTGAAACCAACAGAATCCTAACCGCTTACGTTTTTTTTAAAACTCTGTTTTGAGAATGAAATCGATATACACAATTTGTAAGTCTGACGAGGCGTCCTTCCATTTATCCGGCTATATCAACCAACAAAATTTCGTTTCTGGAGTTCAGAAAATCCAAGAGAGCTCCACAAATAACCATTACAGAACCCAAAAGTGAGGGGTATGGCGTGCGATGTATTCAGTGGGAATAATATGGCCCTACCAGAATGTTTTTATTAACCTTGTGCGTTATACCGGTATAATAAACCGGTTTTGAGTCACAGCCAACAGATTTCCACATAACAATTAAACATGGTTCCAGAAGGATGGTGCTATTCCACACCATGAGAGGTCATTGTTCCTTGCAAATATTGTTTCCGCAACATGATATTTCCAGACGAGGAGACATTGACTGGCCGCCAAGGTCACCAGACCTAACGGCTTGCGATTACTTTTTGTGGGGCTACCTAAAGCAAAAGGTTTTTTATTAATAAACCAAGAACCATTTAGGGATTTAAAAGAAAATTGCTAACATTTCTGTGGATATGTTGTTTCGTGATATGGGGGAATTTCCATGAAAGAATTCAAGAGTGAAAATACAGAGAAGGGGAAGAAATTTACCGGTTTATTTTTAAGAAAAAAAATTTCACCGTTTTAATAACCATTTTAATTTTAAAGCCTTTAGAATAAATTTCGTTTCGTTTGCGATTTATTTAAACTTTATTACTTTAAGCAAGGGTTATAAAACAAAATAAATTTATATCCTGGAAAAAAACTTATGTTGTTTCGTGTCGCGTGTTGTTCAGTCAGGTGCGGTCCAGTTAAACAATAACGGTGCCGACTATTACTTCTAATTTCTTGTTTTTGTTTTTGTATTTAGCCGCGTCGTAGACTTTAAGGCTTAGAAGGCCCTTCTAAGCAACATTAAAAGGGCCCATCGGGAAACTCCCGGTACCCGGTAGGCCAGCAGGCGCGTGCTCGGACTATTATTTTTTGTGTATATATATTTTAGGACTAATCCCAATAAATACATAAATATTTTATTATTTTTCTCCTACTATTTTTACGTATAACATTAAACCATATAAACATTAAGAAGATAACAAAATAGCATCAACAATATTGTTTTCACTCAGATAATCTGTATATTTTAATTAAAATCAATAGATAATTTTACCGATAAGGATTTCGGAAATGTATCTATAATGGTTTTTTTATTGAAATTTTAAAAAAATCTTAATGAAGTAATTTTGTAAAATGTGCTAAATATTACCATTCTAAAATTATTTTTTTCTTGTCACTCTCTAATATTTTTTTTGAGTTTTCTGCATTAATGGTAGAGTGAGTCATATATTAAGAGCGCTACAGACGTACAGTTTTAACTAACAATTTAAACTGTGTAGTTAAATCATTACGTCTGTAGGCAAAACTAAAAACTGTAGTTTCAGTCCAACTGACAACTAGTCAGATTTGAACTAGTTGAAACTGTTCAGTTAAAACTGAAAGTTTGTAGCAAAAACTGCGTAATTAGTCACTTTAAGGTATTTGATTAACCATTTTTTATCTATTATTAAATAATTAGTCTAATATTTTGGTGTACTTCTAAGCGTCTTTAACTGAGAACTGGCCAAGGTACAAAGACTTGCTTGTTTAGCTATAACAGGAGTAATTAAAACAACCCCAACAGCAGCCATGAAGTGTCTCTTAGACCTTCCACCACTTAACCTCTTAGTGATGGGAGAGGCAAGAATAGGCTATATCCGACTGCCACAAAAACCAACTGGTGTCTACGCTAGTTTGGGACACAACAACAATGTCAGGTTAGCGAGCAACACCCTGAACTAGAAAATAGACCAGATGATTCCCCAATACTCATTCAACAAAAACTTCGAGGTAAAAATTCCAGATCGAAGTAAGTGGCAGCAACTATATGGATGGTTCCAAAACTGAGCAGGGAACGGGAGCGGGTGTGTACAGTGAAATGAGTATTTCACAATTTTATATTCCACTAGGAACACACAGTTCTGTATTTCAAACAAAAATATATGCTTTACTGCACTGTGTGAAAGAAAATAACAAAAAAGCTTATAAAAACAAGCGGATCTGCATAATAACAGACAGCCAGGCGCCACTAGAAGCACTAGTAAACCCCGAGGTAACGTCCTGGCTTACAGGGAATGCCAAGAAGAACTGGGGAATCCTGGGAGAACGCAACAGGGTAAAATTTTCCCTTTTGGGTAACAGGGTAACTCCTTTTTTGGGGACCAGGACCTTGGGAATAGAAGGCAACCCCAAAAAGGGTGAGCTAAGGGGGCATGGATCATTCACACCATATTTTGGACCAGAACCTGCCCTTTTAGTGACCAAAACCAAAGCACGAGAGCACACCAGGGGGAAAAAACCCCAAAAAAAACACAAGGAATACTGGGAAAAAACCCTTGGGGGAATACACATGGAAAAAGCTTTATAAGGAGCCCATACAAAAGAACGAAGGAAGAACTACTCACACAAAGTAGGAAAAGACTTCGATAACAGTAGGGGGTTCTAACAGGGGGCGATAATCTAAGAGGAAACCACATAAGATAGGCACATACGATGAGGACCCAAGTTGCAGATTGTGCGACGAAGGGGAAGAAACAGCCACCAAAATACTGTGCGAATTTAAAGCATTGAATCACATAAGACAGGCATTTTTTTTGCCCACAGGAATATTAACCAGCCAGTCTCGGGGTTATACAGGGTGTCAAAAAAAACTGGAATATTGCTAAAATCTTCCAAGCCGCCCCCTAATTTTCGACAAAATTTACGGCAACACAATTTTAAAAAAAGGGGGAGATAAAAATAATTTCACTTTTCCCCAAATATACAGGGAAAAAAAACCAAAAAAAAAGTATCAACTTTTGGGTTTTTTTAAAAGGAAACCCCTGTATATTTTTATGTATTCGAATAGATCTTTTC
>JAHBCN010025395.1:0-11231 GCA_019359885.1 Listronotus oregonensis | reverse complement strand
GCGCATGCGAATTTAAAATTTCCAAGTGTCTCTGTCCCACAATGTCAGCATGCAGCCGAATGTTCCAGAAAAGGTTTTTAAACCCTTTTTTTAGAAATTTATCTCACTTTTTTATTTTCCCTTTTTAAAAATTTTTTTAATAGTCTAATTTTAAATAATCTCTGATTTCCTTCGATTTAGGAATTAAAATTGATTGGAGAAACGAAGTTAGGGGAAGGGGGTTTTTCCCCAGGAGGTCAGAAGTACCAGGGGGAAAATTTCCCCGAGGACTTGCAGTGATGTTTCTTTAGACCCAATTGCAAGAATCGGGGGAAAGGGGATGAATTTTTGTCCAGAAGGAGAAGCGTTAGGTAAGTTGAAATAAAATTTTTTTTTAGAAACATTCTTAAGGGACCCAAAATTAAAAAAAATTTTTTTGTTTATTTAATTATTTAAGTAAATTACTTTTTTTTTTTTGGCCATTGTAAGGGGTGCCCGGGGAAGGAGAAAAGAGTCATCTATTTTGCTTTTTTTTTGCATCCTGAGAAAAAATTTTTTTCCAGTTAATTCCAGTTTTTTTCTTTTTTTTCACCGTTACAAAAAAAAGGCCGGGGTTTCACAAAGGCCAGAGTTGGATCGATTTTCACAGCGTTCAGTTGATGACAAAGACATTTAAAAAAAGCATAGTTACAAAAATTTTTGGTTACCATAGAAGCGTTTGTGAACGGGGAAGTTAATAAAAATATGTAAAACAAAGATCCCATTGTTTATACAAGGTGTTACGGAACAAACACACAATACAATAAAAAAAAAAAATTGGGGAAAAAGATGGATAATATACAATATACCTAATATTCTACTAAAAATATAGGCTAAAGTTCTTAATTTAATTGTGTGAAACTTGCCTGTTATTTTTTTATTTTAGATGACAATGGAGAATGTATCCCAATCGGCCAATGCAAATGCCAACACGACGGTCTGGAATTAAGGGTTCAAAGAAGTCCCAACTCACGGTCTTGTTGCCGGGAGTTGGCATAAAATGAACCCCCCGGAAATTCAAATTTTTCCTAGGGCGAATGATTTGAAAGCCAAGTGTGACCTCCAGGTAAGAGAAATCCGAATAAAAAATTTTTTTTAGAACATAGTAACCACAAACTGGTATTTTAATAATATTAACCAAGTAGTATAGAACAAAAAAAACTTTTTATTAAGTCTGTTTGTTACCAGAAATATATACACTTTTTTACACTTTTTGTTATCGGCATTTTAATGTAGGACTAGGTTTTGGTAGAATTTGGTTAAACTTTTTTCCCCTTTTATTAAAAAATTTTTGAATTTAAACTTGGGGATTTGAACCTGAACCTGCATCCAAAAAAAATGGCTTTCCACCTCTGTCTGTCCCCGGATAAAAATGCAAAAAGGTTATGTACCGTTAAAAATAAAAATGGAAACCCACGAATGTCCTTGTCATCTGGGGAAGGAGCTATAAAGAAAAATCTGGGGGTTAATTAAAAACTACTTAAAAAATAATATTTCCCTTCAGAAAGACTACAGTTGTATTAAAAAAAAAGGGGAAATTTTTACTAGAAATTCCCCGTTTTTTTTTTTGATATAAGGATTTTTTGGGGGGTTTAAAAAACCTCTTTTCAAATTTTCCCCCTTTTTTTTTCCTTCTTTTTTTTTAAAAAATTTTTGAACACCTTTAAAAAACCTTTTTTATTTTAATTTTTTCACCTTTTTTTATTAAATTGGATTTTTCTTTCCGGGGGCCCCATGTTTGCTTTTAGGTTCATGGGTTGGGGTTTAAAGAAAGGTTTGAATTTAAAAAATATATATAATTAAAATAAAAAATTTTTAAAATATTTTTAATTTATTAAAAATAATAATTTAAATATTAAATATTATTTAAATTAATTTATTTTTTTTTTTAATTTAGTTTGAGTTTAAAGTTTAAGGATTTTTTGAGGCTCAAAAAATAAATTTAAAAAAAAAAAAAAAAAAAAAAAAAAAAAAAAAAAAAAAAAAAAAAAAAAAAAAAAAAAATATTAAATTTTAAAAAAGTTAATGTTTTTTTAAAAAAATCCCCTTTGTTAAAAAAATTTTGGGAAACCCGCCTGTTTGTAAGCGGCGGGTCTCTTCGAACGTTGTTGTGAGTTTTTTGCACTTTTCACTTTTTTAAGGGGCATTCATTTACATACAAATAATAAAAATTTTTCCTGCAACTTATTTTTTAAATTAAATTTAAGTAAAAAACAATCAATAATTGTTTGGTTTTTTTTGAATTAAAATATAATTGATTACCATAAGAATAGGGGAAATCCATTTTAAGAACACAACTTATTATGCTTTTAAAAAGCACTTTTTTTTTTTGTTAAAAGGTCGCCCCATTCCGTTTTCATCAGTCTTTAGTAGGTACACTTGCAATACGTTTGTCTTGAATTTAAAACATATCGGCATTTTTTTTCCCCATTAAAAAAAAAAACAAAAATATCGTGGCCGGATCGGAAAATTTTTTGTAGAACTGACTTGGGGAAAAAAGGTACCCCTTTTTCCAATTTTTTTTTAATTTTTAACTGGGAGAACAATTTTAAAAAAAAATTTTTTATTTTTTTTTATTTGTAAACAAAAAAAAAAAAAGTTTATTTTATTATCAAATGAATCTACTTTTTAAAGGGGTTTAAAACAAAAGTGTCCAGTTGTTACGGTTTACAGAAATAACTGCTTTCAAAGTGCATGACTGTAAATGTTTAAAAAAATCTGTCAAGTTTTACACATACTTCTTTTATTTTTTGAGCTCCAATTTTTGCCCATTAAAATGATGAGCATCATACTTTTTACACCCTGTATATATATATATATATATATATATATATATATATATATATATATATATATATATATATATATTTTATAAGTATTACAATACATAAACATCAAACCAGGAATAATAATAAAGGTACAAATAATACTAATTACGTTACAATCCCATATGTAAAAGGGCCCTTTCCCGGGAAAAAAAAAAACTTTATCTAAATATAATATACCTGTTGCGCATAAATTTTTTAAAACCCTTTTTGAACCGGCATTTCAGAAAACCCAAACTAAAACCCCCCCCCCAAAAAAATCACATGTCGTGTATGAAATACCATGCAACGACTGTATGGCGTTATAGGACAAACGAGCCAATATTTACAACCCAAAATTCAATCACATAAATACGACAAAAAAAATCAAACAGCTCTAACGAAACATGAAACACAAAAACAACATACCTTTAATTATACTGATACTAAAATATTGAAGACAAAAATTACATACCAAAAAAAGAAAATATATGAGTCAATAAAATTTAAAAAAAATAAAAATGCCATAAATGACAAAAAGGATATAAATAATTTAAATAAAATATATTACAAATCCTTTAATTTTCGGAATGCAAGAACACAAATCTCAGGTTTATTTTTAATAGAAACTTAAATGTTCCCCGTAATTTGTATATGTATATTTTCTTAAAAAAAAAAAAAACCTATATAATTAAAACCGCACTGTTTTTTTAAAATTAAATTAAATTAAAACTAAGGGGCATGTTTAAATACCTATACTTAAAAAAAAAAAAAAAAAAAAAAAAAACTTTAATAACAACCCTCCAAAGGAAAAAACGTAAATAAGAAGTTTAAAAAAAAAAAACGATCATATCAGACATTCATTCCAACAGTTTTATATATTTTAAAAGATTTTTTTAGTATAAGCGTGTTTTGTTTGTGAATTATATTTTAAATTATAATAATAAAAGTTTTTAATATGTGCTTCTAGTTAACATAAAATGTGTGAAATTTTTTTTTTTTTTTTAATTGCTGGCACAGGCTAAATTCTCATTACGCTTAAGGTAACCCCTAGTTTTTTTTTAAACTGCCAAATTCAGAGCAAAATTTGAATTTTTTTAGAATAATGGTTTTAGAAAAAGACTTGGATAACCAGTCAAAAAAGTCACCTTTATATATTTTTTTTAATTAAAAACATGACAAATTTTTTTTCTGTTTTACTTTTTTCCCAAACCCAAAAAAAAAACCAAAAAAATCCCCAAAAACAATATACGGTTCAAGAAAAAAAATTTAAAACCCAAAAATATATATATATATATATATATATATATATATATATATATATATATATATATATATATATATATATATATATATATATATATATATAAAATATATATATATATATATATATATATATATATATATATATATATATATATATATATATATATATATATATATATATATATATATATATATATATATATTTTTTTTTTATTAGATTAAATAAAACTAATATTTATCTATTTTTATTTTATTTTTTTTTTTATGTATATTTACGCTCGGTTAATGCTTCAAATTTTGAAACCTTTTTACAAGTGATAACCTCCACCAAACAATCAGTTTTAGAAGCCGATTTTGCCAAAAAAAAGGGGGGTTATGTTTTCCTTTTTAAGACTTGTAAGCCTTTTTTTTTTAAACAACTGTACACAATGTTTGTCAGCTGCCTTTACTATTGCCAGTGTTGCCAGATACTATACTATACAAGGGAAAAAAAATTGTAATGACCTTTTTTTTTGGTGTCAGATAATTTAAATGTAAATGCCTTTTCCGGTCATCCAATAAAATTTTATTAAGTAAGAACCCTTTGACCCCCCTTTTAAATTTTGAATGAAAGTTTAGTGTATTTTTTTTTAAATTGTTTTCAAGAAAAAAAAAATTGGGGTTTTTTTTTTTTTGGGGTTTTGTTCAAAGTGACTGTAACACCTGCACTTGCAAGAACGGCAAATTGGGGAAACACCGATCGGCAATGCACCCCTCCCCTGGGGGGCCCCACTACAAAACCTTCGATGGAAAACACTTTTTCTATCAGGGACAATGCGACTACGTTCTGGCAAGGGGAAATCTTGGTACCGAGATTTTGACATTACCATTCAGAACGTACCGTGTGGTTCTTTGGGAAAAAAGCTGTTCTAAGAGCGTCACTATAAGGGGGGGAAATGAAAGGGGAAAAGTTTTTTTTGACTGGCACTATGTATTATTGTTTGTAATTTTGGGGGGAAATTTCCCCAGGAAAAAAAATACCGAAACGGTGAATTCCCCAAAGATAAATCTACACCGGAAGTTTAGTGCCCGAAGCAGTCACTTTTTCGAAAAAGGGGCTTTTTTGTGATATTGGGGAGGCGCCAGATGGGGGGATTGGTTGTACTTTGGGGTAAAGGTATTATACAGGTTGTGTGTGTTGTGTGAGGGGGAAAAAAAATTAAACTCTCGTCGTTTCGTGGTACGCATTTTTTGGTTGACAAAAAAAATTTTTAAAAATTTGGGGTGCTTTAAAAGAGTGTTATTTTTAGGTACTAGGGTCTATGTTAAAGTGGACCCTCGTTGGGGACAAAATTAAACCCCCGCGGCAACTACAATGACAATGAAGCTGACGATTTCATGACGCCATCTGGTGGGCTGCCCGAGGCGTCTGAAAATTTTTTTTGGAGACCTTTTGGGGGAAAAAAATTTTTTTTGTATTGTTAAAAACTTACACTTTTTTTATCCTTTTTTTAAATTTATTTGTAGGTTACAAAGCTACTGTTCGGAAGCTTGGAAGGGGAAGATACTTGCGCGGATCCCCCGGGAAAAAAAAAGTGTGGGCTTTAAAAAAAGTGCGGCGTCCTGAAAATTCCCCCTGTTTCCCCCCTTGCCACTCCGAAGTGCCTTTAGATGCTTATTTTGACAGGTAACTTTTAAAAATTTTCTAGTCCACAAAAAAAAAAAAAAATAAAAAAAAGATCTTACATAAAAACAATATAATTCCGTCACAGAAGATGATATTCTTTCCTTTGTCTCACACAACGGAAAAAAAGCCTTTTAAAAATTTTTTGGTGAATCCCAGATCGATGCTTTTGACAAAAAATTTTGAGGGGGTTCTGATGGGCTTCTTAAAAAACTTACGGTCTTCCCCTTTTAAATTTTTTTTCCCGGCTCTCTTTTTTTCCCTTTCTAATCAATTTTTTTATACAAAAATCCATCCATGGAAACTGTTCATAACAACGATTTATTTATTACTGACTTTTTTTTTATTTTCTGTCGGAAATTTATCCCTTTTTTTTCAAAAAATGAATTTAGATTTGGAAGAAAATCCGGATATTCCCGATATTATATTGCAACAAGCGGCGGTGGTGCAGATTTATTGCGAAATCCAGGTTGAGAATGGCGGACTCAAAAAGAATCAAAATTGTGATGACGATATTCTAAAAAAATTTTTTTTAAAAAAACCAAAATATAAAGTCAACCACCTTATGGAGTCAATTCCCCCATTTTAAAAATTTTTTTTGGAATAAAAAAAAATATTTTACAACCAATACCCCAAAAATATCGCTTTTTTGAAACGAAAATTTTGGATATTTACCAAAAAATCCAAGGTTCTTACATCAGAACAAGAAAAACCAAATTTTTTGTAAATTTTAGATGGACAATATCTACTAGCAAAAGTAATTTTATTTTTGGGGTTTTTGGCGCATGCCGCAGAGATGGTTTAATACGTTTGAGTTTAAGATGGGAAAAAAGGGGGGTTTTTCCCCTTTCGGTTCTTACGAGAGGAAAAAACCACAGGTCAAGAAGTTTTACCATTACCAATAAAATTAAAAATTCAACCCTTGACCGTAAACCCCAGATTCCGCCCAAAAATAGGAGATAGAAGTTATTTGTTGCATCCGAAACCAAAGGGGGACGTTAAATGTTGGGTGCAATACTATCAGTGGTACCAAAACTTGTTGAAAAAATTAAAACTAAAAATCACAAGAATATCCGGATTGGGCTAAGGCGTTTTCGGCTACCAGTTGGTAGAAAGCGCGGGGGTTTTTCTCATTTTAAAAAAACCGGAGGAGGGGGTTTTTCCCATGTAGAAAAAATATAGGGGTCCATACAAGAAAAATTGAAGTACCCAAAAAAATTTTTAGGCTTGTAATTGGGGAAAATACAAAATTTGTAACAGTCAATCAAGAAACCAAAACATACACAACACCCGTAAACATCTTTACTTCCAAAAAGAAATACAAAGGGATTAGCTTCAAAAAACAATTTAAAAAAAAAATTTTAATTTTTTAAAAATTTTTTAGATTTAATTAGCTTGTAATTTTTTTTTAAAGTTTTTCTTTTTTTAAAAAAAAATAAAAAATTTTTTTTAAATTATTTTTTGGATGTTTTTTGTTTATGTTGTTTTCGGTTCCCAAGTATAATAAAAAATACTTCCCGCCAAAAAGGGGTTTTCCGTTCTCGCATGATTCCCTTTGCGGGGCCCCACGAGAATTTGTCACGGGCACGGAAAAATGCATTTTCTGGTAATGAAATATTTTTTAAACCTCATAGTGCTGTAACTCTTAAAAAAATCAATTTTTGGAAAAAATTTTTTTAAATTTAATATGTTTTTTTTGAGATCAACATGAAAACCCCCAAAGGAAATTTTTTTCAACTGCATTCCTTTGATCTTCTAAAAGGTTTTTTAAAATGATTCTTGAATAACCCCAACATCTTATAAATAGGAAATTTGAATCATTTTAAAATTATAACGAATCCGGGGAAACGGACCTATTTTTGTAACGATTCCAGCCTTCGGATTCTTAAAAAAAACGATTCCGGTTGATTCAGAAGTTTGATTTTTACAGCTCGGTATAAAATGTTCATAAATCTTTTAAAATTATCTGTGGTATAAATATAAACCACAAATCAAAAACTTGTACCCCCCCAGATAATCATTGCTGATGTTTATTGGGGTTTTTTTTGCTAGGCAAAAAGATGGGTATTTGGTAAATAAACAAGATCAAAAATATTACAAATAAAATATTTTTGATTTTTTAAATTTTTTAAAAAATTTGGGTATTTTTTTTAATTTTTAGCAAAGAAATTTCAAATTTTTTTTTTAAAATAATACCGGGAGGTAAATAATGGTTTTGATAGGGCAAAAATTGTTGCTCTGCTTATGGGAAAATCGTCATAAACAGGACGTTAAACTTCCAAGATCGTCAATTGTGCGAATAGTTAAAGTACCAAAATTTTTT
The DNA here is from genome assembly GCA_019359885.1 of Listronotus oregonensis. NCBI lineage: Eukaryota > Metazoa > Arthropoda > Insecta > Coleoptera > Curculionidae > Listronotus > Listronotus oregonensis. The sequence continues at coordinate 3,157 of JAHBCN010025395.1, read as the reverse complement.
TGGATAGTTGAAAGAAGACCACGTAGGGTCGACCTGAATAAAAATGAACGGGATCGATATTTGGTTCAATATCCCAGAATCGAACTGCTTCAGCTCCACCCTTAGGCTCTTTTCAAGGTACGTTTCCCGTATTATATCGTCTTCTACAGTTAGAAGAAGACGCATCTGGCAAATCTTCGTGCAAGGGTTTAAGGGTACCTACACTACTTCCACGCCCCCGAGGCCCCTTACATTGGGCGCGAGAACAGGGGGAAAGTTTTTGCGGCGGGGGGCGATGGGTTTTTTTACAGATAAACCAGAATTGAACTGCAGAGTGATGACAACAGGCAAAAGCGGGGGAGCCAGGTCGTCAAGGGAAAAATTTTCCTGGGGGTTGCTCCTATGAAAGAGGACAGTAATGTTTTGGGAAGGAATCATGTTCTCCCGAACGCCATTAATTCTTCCCCAAAATATGAAAAATCGAGTTTATATTGAAAGTGTCATTATTTATCCATTACGCAACATTTTGGGCGAGAATATCATCTTCATGGACGACAACGCCCGGCCACATCGCGCAAGAACGGTTCATGAGGCACAAAAATTTTAGGCTTCAGCCGACTAGAGGGGCCAAAATTTTAACGGGGCCGGATATGAACCGATTGAAAACATGTGGGATTTTGTCTCTAGAGCGGTTCACAACCGCATTAACTCCCCAAAAAAATGCGGAAGAGTTAGTTGCAGCGGAAAAAAAGGAATGAAACAATATTCCTCAAGAAACGATCAACCTTTTTTATTGTTTCAATGCATACTCGTGTCAATATGCTACTAAAAAACAGGGGGGGTCATAGGGGACTTTGATTGATGTTCACAAAAAAAAAAAAATGTTTTGTTTTTTTTTTTTGTAATGAATTTATTAAAATTTTTAATATTTATTTCAGGTTTTTTAAATAATTGTTTAAATTTTTTAACAATATTGTTTTGGAAAAAATAACTTCACAAATAAACATATTTAAAAAAAAAAACATTCATTTTTTATTTGAAAAGGGAAAAATTTTACAATCCGGGGGGGGTCCAACCCCTTTTAATGTTTTATAATAAACATGTTTTTTATTCTAGTTTTTTGACGCATGCGCATGCGACCAAGGTGGCGATTGAAAACCTCTCCCCCCAGGGGGGCATACGCGCAGGAATGCAACAACAGGGGCCCCCCCGGTGGGGTTGGAAAACCCCAAATCGTGTCCCATGCAGTGCGACGAACGTTGTTCCACGTACAGTCTGCATGTACTTGTCCACACGAAACATGCGATAATCTGTTGACAAATAGCAAATTGACGAAGAGTTGGGGGAGGTTTTTGGTTGGGGAAAGGGTGCAGCCCCAAAGTTTTCCCACCGGATTATGTTTATCTGAACGATTCGTATATCGATTGTGTTCCAAAAAATTTTTTCAAGCCTGTATGGGGTGAGTATGAGGCTAATAGCATCTGGTATATATACAGGTTGACGTTTTTTTTTTTTAAATGTATAAAAACTCATTAAAATAAAAAAACCCGTTTTAAATAACTTTTTTAATACTTAAAAAAAAGTAACCTTTCCCCCTTTAGTGGGGGAATACGGCCCAAGTAAGTTGTCACCCCCTTGTCTTCGGGCTGTAGTGCTTGCACACGTTGAAAGTTATTTTCCCGCAAAGTTGTCCACACTTTTTTTTACTTAAACCGACCTGACATGCAATCACCCGAGTAATTGGGTCCAGCAAGGGAAAACGTCGCACGTACAATTTCGAAGCAACGGTCGCAGATTAACGACACTCTCCATAAATGAGGAACATGTCCACGTATTCGTTGTTTTTATATTGTGCCATTTTTGCGCTTTAACAATAAATTAAAATTAAAATTAATCCTCGCCTCGTCCGGTTAAAGGAATGCGACTGATTCATACTGAGTGGTTAATAACACAAAAAACAAACTTAAATAAGAAATAAACTTCCTTTTTATGCCCAGGCCCGCAGTAGACACACTTTTAAATAAATATTTGTAGCTTTGTTATTTTTGGGTTTTTATTTTTTTTAAAAGTTGCTTATTTTAACGGGTTTTATAGACAGTTAAAAAAAAAACCCAACTTAGAAATCACCCTGTATACAGAGTGTAAAAATTATGATTCTTACGATTTTAACGGGCGATAGTGGAGCTCAAAACAAGTCAAATAGTTGATATGACATATGTGTCAAAACTTGACAGATTTTTGTCTAAATGATATCAAAGTAACAAACTTTGGTAGCAATTATTTCTAAAAAGCTTAACAATTAGCAACTTTCGTCCTAATCGTTCATCGGTAGATTTATTTGCTAATAAGATATAGTTTTAAATGCTTCAGTCTATAAATATTATAAAATAATAATAATGTTTCCCCCAATTAAAAATATTAAAAAAAAATTTGGGAACAGCGCTTTTCCCGTGCTTGAATCCGAAGCCAAAAAGTTTATTGCCTTGGTTTTTTGGGGGATTTTTGGGGGTTTTGTCCGTTTTTTATGCGTTGCAGTTTTTAATGGTTACGAATTAATTAGGCACTGGGGAAAAGATGTTAAAAAAAGCAAAAACTGGGTTCGTCGAAGGAGGGTTTTTTTAGAAACGGGGGGCGACACTATGAGCAACTTATTTAAAAAAAAAAAGGTTTTTTTTCTTTTTTTTTTATATTTAAAGGCTTTCTATTCTTCAAGCAAAATAAAAAAGTTCTGTTTTAAAACATAAAAATTTGTGTTCTTAAAATGGTTTAAAATTTAAAAAATTTTTTTTGGGTCAAATTTTTTTTTTAAAAAAATAAAAAACCCCCCCAAAAAAGTATAGAAAAAAAAACAATTTTTTTTCGCAGGGGTTTCTGGTAATCCAAAAAATTTACTCATTTGTAATGACGTCATTTTTGTTTTCCTTTTTAGTATATTCCAAACAGCGGTGACAACAAATTTTTTTAAAAAAAAGGGGCTGATCATTATTCATTTTTTTTTTTTTTGGTTATGTAAAGTATCCGTCACTGTCAATCAAAAACATTGGTGTGTCAACTTGTTGTTTTTGAAAAGCATAAAAATGCCGAGAAAAAGATATAATAGGTAAATGAACAAACGCAGCAATAATTTTAAATATATTGGCTTTTTTCAACTGGAAAAGGGCAAGTCCGAAACGGAATC
>JAHBCN010025394.1:0-11237 GCA_019359885.1 Listronotus oregonensis | reverse complement strand
CAACTTTAAACTCCTGATTTATTAAATTTTTGGTTTTTTATCTTTAGCGTTATAAATAATATTCGATATGTTGTTCTGAGTTTAAAAGCAACTTTAATATTGTGTTTGGGATTGGATAGAGTGTTGGCTTTTTTTTTCTGATAGGGTGCCGTTTTTGATAAGGATCATATTTTTGGTTATTTTCTTGATCTTTAATTTTTGGATAGATTAATTGAAAAGCTAAGCGTTTTTGTTTTTTTGTTATTAATTTCTTTATGGTTTGTTTGGAAATTTATTTGATTGTGCAATATTTTCAATGGTACAAAGTTCTCTCTGTAGCTCAGAGAGCGGCAAAAAAAGTGCTCATGTATCTTGGGTTGTATGCAACGAGTTTATGTTGGATAGGGTGGAAAGGTCTTTTGGGGATAGTAAAACCTGTAAATGTTGGTTTTCGATAAACTTTAAAATGCACTGATTATTTAAAGTGGGATATGGTTAGATCAAAGAAATTTATTTCATTGCTGTCTTCTTTTTCTAAAGTGAATTAAAAATTTTTGGGTGAACACTGTTAATATAATGTAAAAATTCTGAAGTTGTCTGTTTTTTACCTTTAAAAGCAGCAGAACATCGTCAACATATCTGTACCAAAAGTGAATATGGTTTTTGCCTAGATCTGAACTAAAATTTTATTTTCTATATCTGACATGAAAATATTCACCAAAGGGGACTAAGAGGCGAACCCATTGGTAGGCCTGTGTGTTGTAAGTAGAACTTATTATTAAACTGGAAATATGTCTGTGACAAACATGTTTCAAAAGAGGATAAAATTTCGGTAGCAATTATAGGATTAATATTGGATTTTTGTAGAATTTCATCAATAAGTACTAAGCATTCGTTTGTTGGTATAATAGAAAACATGCTTTTTTATGTCAAAGGAAACTAATATTGAATTATCAGGAGTTTTTTTTTAAGTTTTTGAACAAGATCTAGTGAGTTGTTTAAGCTATTTTTTGGTTTAAAATTGGTTAGTTGTTTGAACATTGAGTTTAGGGTAATACTTAATTCTCTAGTGGGGCTGTTTATTTTGTTTGAAAATGACTCTGTGAGTTGAAACTGCAGTAACAATAATTGTGAATATATTTTAGTGGTAAAAAAACATAGTAGTTTTATTTATCAGTGTTCTTCAAGACTTTTTAATCTTTATTTTTTTCCAAAGCTTGTAGCGTGTAAAACTACAAGTTTATTTTTCATATTAGTTTTCTTCACTTATTAATTATTTTACAAAATTTAATGTCGTTTCTCTTAAAGTAATTTGATAAAGTGTGACAAACTCTCAATTATTACCTGATTACCGATTATTTTTAATGCGATTTTGCATTTACCGTCGCCGCTGTGCTGCCACGTTTTAAATGGAATTTTCCTAGGATTTTCCGTTGCTATGCTTGCGCGAGTGTTTCGATATGGAGGTGGTTCGTTTCCTTTCAGCCTACATGGTACCAGCGACACCACGGGCTCCTCGCTAAGTTGCCTTGGCGGCAATGACCGCTTGACAAAAAACCTTAGAACTGGTTCTTAATTTTTTTACCTTATTTCCTCTTTTGGTAAATATGCCGTACCAAAGTAAACGATTGTTGGTTAATATTAATGGTTGAAGTGAGCATTCGACAATCAGGTATGTTTGATTTCTGTTCGCGTATTGGATTCTATTTTGTTTCACTTTTTAATCTTATATCATCCAAGACATCCTAGTAATTTTGGGTTTCTTTATAGTGTACCTTTGATTTTGTCAACGCTAGCCGTTAACACGCTGATCAAAGGTCTTCCAGGGCACAAAACCCGAAAACGCCTCCAAGCCCCCCAAAATCACCCTCAAAAGTCCCCAAATCCCCAGTGACCTTTGAGGGTAATTTTGGCGGGGTTGGAGGCGTTTTCGGTTTTTGCCCTGAACCGTCAGCGTGTTAGCTACAAGCATGTATTGCTGCTTCAGCTCCGCATTTTGTTCCAAAGCCAAGTTGTTTTTTAGTTTTGTGTCTGTCAAGAAATAAATAATTTTCTTTATCTTGAACATTTTTAATTTATGTGTTAACTCATTACGTCTACAAGCTCAAGTAATCCCCATTATTAGTAAATACTCACTGTCGGGGCCTGTCATAAAGAGGTTTTAATTTCATTTCTTGCCAAAGTTTGGACTTCTTGGATTTTTATCCCTGGGATTTTCTTTTGAAGAAACAAGTTAATTAGCCATATTTTAAAACGTCGATTTTTTTATGTAGACAAAGGGTCGAGCGAAGCATAGACTATTTTATAGCTAATTTTTTCTGTAAATATAAAAAATAAGCCAGAAAAAATGTTTTCATCAATTCTTGTTATCTTTTTTAATCAATTCATTTTTTAAGAACCTTGCACTCCTTGTTATACAATAGTAAAACCGTATTTGTCATAAGTATTTTCCTAAAAACATTTAACTGGTTTTTGTAAACTGACATCCAATAACAAGTTCTTCCAAAACTACGTGGTAACAAACTTTCGCGACAAAAAGAAAAGTCAAAGTTTACGAAAGATTTATGAATTTCCTTTTAATCAGTAAAACTTTAGTTAGAAAAAAAGCCAACTTTGTAAGAAATTAAATCACGGTTTTTCAGAGTTTAGTTTTCCGCAGCACATGTAAGCAAAAAAATGTATTATGGTTTCAGTCTTGTATTTACAGAAGTTGCTGTCATGATTTTATTATTATTAAGAAAAAGGATAATTTGGGGAGATTGGTTTATTTTTTAAGAAATTCTTACCTCTAAAAACCGAACTCTTTGCTAAAGAATTTGCTGTCAGTTTTGTGGTTTATTACTATTTTAATAGAACACTTATTTACGTTTCGGTGACAAAAAGTTACTTGCATAGATAAATTATGTTACTTATCTTTTGAAAAACTTACTCGAGATAAAAAACGGGTGCCATTAGCTAGTCTTTCTCCAACCTCTGCTTCTGTTTAACAACATTTTTATCGGGTATATTAGCAGGTTTAATTGTAGCTTGATAATCAACTGAACCCAGAAGAATGGGCTTGGAAGCTAATTAATAATGTATTGGAACCAATACACACACTACTTTCACCGGCACCGGAGAAGCTTCTTAATACTCTTTTTTTGCAACTGCAGAAAAGGGTGCAATTCAAAATGCAGCTGCAATAAATTTGGTTTATTTTATTTACCAGCATGCATCAGTTGTCAAGGACACAAATGTTGGACCTCCAGCAGAAGAAGATCTTTACTTCAACGACGAAACAACTGATGTATTGCTGTTTAAACGAGTTACATTAACTTAGAGAGAAAAAGAAGAAGAAGAAGAAGAAAATAAATAGAGAGAAGCAAAAAAAAGACAAAGAAGATATTAAATGAGAAGACCTTTAATTTTACCAGGATTTAATAAAGTAGACCGTAAAGACCGGTCCTACTGGGTAAACCACGTTAAAAAAAACGCGTCATGTACACTTCCTTAGAGGTGGCTTGGAATCGTGTGCATAGTATAAGTTATAAAACTTTAGTAAATTTTAAAAGTGCTTACAATATTTGTAGACAACTGCATGATCTACAATTTTTGTTAAATCTATTTTTATCATAAAATTAACCGTTGCACTAAAATGGTATCTCTAACGTTCATGTAAATTTTCGGCTTTTTGGAAATTTATGCAAGCGTGAATGTCTAATTTGACCGGATAATATATCATTGATGAGGAATACATTGGGGCTTTAAATATTATTTATATGTATATATTGGGGTTTTTTTTGCAACGATTGTATTTTTTCGGTCTCTTTCGTAAAATTTTTTAAAATTTTTTCCATTTTCCCCATTTTTCTAAATAAAAAACTACCAAAAAAATAAAAACATTTTTTAACAATCTTTAGAATTAAACAAAAAAAAAAATTTTGCTTTAATATTTTTTTAAGATTGAATTTAAAAAAAACGCATCACCAACGTTTAGGTTTAAAATTTATAAAATTAATTTTTTTTAAAATGGCAAAAATACAAAATTAGTTTTTACTATCTTATTACATTTCCAATGGTATTTTTTTTTGATTTTTATTGGTATTTGTTTATTTTTCTAAAAAAAAAAAAGACCATATTCAAAAATTTTTGCACAAATTGGACTTTTGTAAATTTAATTTTATTGTTATTTCCCCCCCCTTTTTAGTTATACTTAGAATTAAAAAAAAAAAAATAAATAAGTACCAATAAACCGAAGGGCAGAAACCAACGAACTCAAAGCTGAATTTATAAATTAAATTTTTATAAAATATTTTATATATATTTTTTTTTTTTTGGTAAAAAAATAAAAAAAATAAAAATCTTAAAAATAACACCAAAAAATGACCATTGGAAAAATTAATAATATTAAACTAATTTTTATGTTTAAAAAAACAACATCCTATTTTAAATAAAAATTTTATATAACAGTTTAAATTATAATTTGGTGGGTTTTGTTTTAAAAGTACCACCTTTGAGAATAATAAACACAAATTTTTTTGTTTAATTTATCAAACCATTAAACTAAAACTTTGTAATATTAATAAAAAAAATTAAAATAATATATTATAATTTAAAAATAATATTATATATATATATATATATATATATATATATATATATATATATATATATATATATATATATATAAACATAGCTTTTATTATGAATTTGTTTTAAATCCCTTTGAGAACGACAAAAAATTTTAGAAAAAAACAATACGTATTTTTTGGTATACTTTTAAAATACGATAGTATCACCCTAAAATAATTTTACCTTTATAATTAAACTTTTTTTTACCATGTCAAAAAAGGTAAATTAATTAGCAATGTAGCAAAATTCGACAACAAAAGGAAGGTTCGAAAGATTTATGAATTTTCTTTTAATCAGGGAAACTCCGGCCTCGACAAAAAATCAAACTCAATGGAAAATTAAAGCACGATTTTCCACTGTTTAGTTCGCAAAACACATGTAGGTAAAGGGCAAACCAAACCTTTCAGGATGATTAATATGACGATGCAATGTTATCGACATGTTCGGCAGATTGCTCGGCGTAATGCTTTTCTTATATTATACCTTCAATAAATCAATTTTCGATTTAGATAAGACAGGCTTTTAGCTTTCAGAACTAATCAAGTCGATTTTAATTTCAGCTGTAGGCGCAATTTATACCGAGCGGAAATTTCGCTCGGTATGCACACGATATTTTTCAAATTAAATTACCGAAAAGCTTTACGTGTGTGTGATGTGTAGCTTCTAATGTAGGTCATACACGCTATGGTATACCGGAGAGGTTTACTGGTGCAGGTGTGTCGCGCAGGTCAATCACTTGTCGTAGGAGACGATCAAATATGCCAGAAAGGTCCTTATTTAATTTCGCTTTGCCATTAATTTTACCACGTTGTCACTCAGAAAATAGTTATTATCCTTACAAGTGCGAAAAGTTATACTTTACGGCGGCGACTTCAGACAACAGTTAAGTGTGGGATTAGTTAGTTAGACAAAGTTAGTAGCGCAAGTTACACAAAATGAACTTTTTCTAACGTGTTCCATGATAAGATTTTTTTAATTTAAAATAAAACTGCTTTTACTACAAGAAAATGGTAACAAATTTGATATAATAGTTTTCCGTACCCTGTATTTAGTTCGGTTACTAAGCGTTGTTTAATAGCGGCGTCTTTAGTGACATAGTTAGTGTCAGAATCTAGTTTGGATGTCCCTAGTAATGTGGAGGAAGCTGCTTAAATCGCAATATCGAGTCTAATGCCTAAAAAATCAAAATCAACTTACAAATTGGCTTATCAATTCAATAATTGGCTTAAAGAAAAAAATCTTAAGCGTATAACTGAAAAAGTTTCGTTGACTTATTTCTAAAGTAAAGTGCATATAAAGACCTCTACGTTGTATTCGATGTTAAGAACAGAAATTTTGTTAAAGAATAATATTAATATAAAGAAGTTTACTGGATTTCTGACGTTTTTAAAGCGGCATGGGCTGCTCCATGCATGATTGTGCATGCCAGACGGTGAATCAGACTGAGAGTATTAAGTACCTTGGATTGACATTCGACGAGAACTTAAATTGGAAGCTTCATATTGAATTTACTAGAAAAAACTTCTTACATAATGGCAAAAATCAAGCATTGCTCACAATTCCTTCCTCCGTCGACTCTCAGGATGATTTACTTTCACTGGCGCATTCTTTTTTGTCATATGGTATATCGATATGGGGTTGTCATTTGAATCAAACTTGAAACCACTTGTAACTTCTCAAAAACAGCTTATTCGTATTATAAGTAACAAGCCCAGAGACCATCCTTCTCAAGAACTATTTTCTAACTTAAATATTTTAACTCTAAGGGCGCAATGCTGCGTTTCTCTGTGCATGTCTGTATAAAAGAAATACCTCTTTAACTCTAAATCTAAAAAGAATTCAAAGCATAAAAACAACAAGGTCGGACATGGAAATTTTATTTGAGGTACCATTTACAAATAAAACATCATTACAAAAATCAGTTCTTATAATGGCTGCCAAAGTGTAAAATTTTCTTTCGACTGATATAAGGATGTTGTGGATAACTAATCGCGTTTCTGTAACTTAATTTAAGAATAAACTTAAGAGTTTTTATGGTCTCGTGTCTCGGGGGAACTGCAGGGTTTGTTCTCATAGCTGTGATCAAAGGTGATACTCCCTAATTGTGATATTCGATTAACTGTGATATAAATATAAAGATTATGTAATTCTGTTGTCAGTCCTATCTGGGTTGGTATTATTATTAGTTTTGGTCTAATCTAGTCTACCACTGTAAAAATACATTTTCTTCTTCACTGTGATTTTCTTATTGTGATTGTATTTTTAATTTGTTGTAATTTTATTATAGTAATTGTAATAAGCGTATAACATCAGAATGTACTGTGTTCCAACTGAGTCACACACAAGTTCGCTTTGTGACTTATGTTGGACATCTTTGTCTTGTAAAATTATTGTGTATTTTTGTATGAAATATATTATTATTATTATTATTATTATTATTATTAAATCCAGTGAAGTAACAATAACTTATATTTATCAGCTAGCAAATCCTTTATCGTCTTGTGAAATAGTTAGTCTTACTGTACTATTTGTGTTAAAGATTTACAATTAAAACATTTGTTAAGGGTCTTGATATTGTAAGTTTTGATTTTTTGAATAAATTCAGTGTTTTATTATATATTTGTTCATATTTTCTTTATGCAACTGATGATAAAATTGACTTTTTAAAACTAGTTTTGAAAAATGTTACGTTTTATGTCAGAATTCAAAAAAAAATATCTAAATGTTGCTAGTTTAGTCAAAACTCTTGGAATAAAGAAGCCAACAATGTAGAAAGTTTTTTGCTTCTCCAGATAAACTGAAAGGAAAAGCATGAGTGGAGGCACTTTGTGTTACTCTACTGGTACCTGATATAAGAAAAAGTATTTTTATTGCCATAAAAACAGGTATAATTCTCGAGATTTCGTCGGTGGGCTAGAGGTAGCAGCTTATACATGAAAGGTTCTTTATAAACAGCAATTTTTCTGGGCAAAATCAGGAATAAGAAAATTATTGAAAAAGCCATTCCCTGTAGATCCAAGCAAGGCAAATTAGAAATACATGTAGAAAATATGAATTAAAATGGGTGTCAAATTTTACCTATTTAACGTAACAACGATTTTGATAATTTTTTGCATACGGAGCGCTAACGCAGGCAATTGAGTAAATTTTTCATAAAATTTAATTGTATCAAAAAGTCATTGTTCTATATATCGAGAAATATCAATATAAGCGGCTTGCTCTAAAGGACTTTTTGTGTAGAAAATTAAATTTTCTATAAGTTTTTTATTAATTTTTTCGTAAATTTAGGCATTTATGAAGTAAGTTGAAAAAAATGGCACAATTCAATTATTATTCAATATGATTTAGTGACCCCTAAAATCGTACAGGTGCACATTACAGCTACTGCGTAATAGGTTCTTTTGTAAAGACCAAAATAATAGCGTTAAATAACAGGCATGATGAGCTTCTTAAACAACTTCCCTTCTACGTTTTTTCACCTAAGCTTTGTTCTTGGGTCTGCAATTTCCTCTCTAATCATCTCAGGTACTGTAGATGGCCATATTTTCAGCTTGTACCAATTTATTGCTGGAGTGTCCCAGGGCTCACTACTGGCTGTTTCTTCTTCACATCAATGATCTATCCGTCCTAGTTTTTCTGATGATAGTACTCTCCATTCTAATAGCCAATTTCTCAAGCCAGCCAATAAGCCTAATTTGAAAAACAAGCATAGGTCAATGCAGATATCTTTCACCAGACCCGTAACTAATCCATCCATTATACCTGAGCGGCCAAGTTCTGCAGAACAGAGAGTTATTTTATTTTGTTGGGGTTACGTTTAAGAATAATCTTAACTGAGGAAAACATATTACATTCGTAGCCTCAGCAGCTTCACAAAAGCTTGGATTCCTTTTTCGAGTCAAAAAATATTTCTTTTTCTTCAATCTGTATGTATTTTAAGATAGACCTGTTAGAGCTGTTCGTCTTATTAATGATATGATATGATATAACACGCATACAGAAAAGCTTCTTCTTTTGCCTACCGACGGGCTGTAGGGAATCTGTCGTTCTTTTATAGATATTTTTACGGATTTTGCTCCGAAAGATATTTAATATTAGCTGTAACATTGTTCTTTGGGACCAAGAAAAAAATAAGATAATTTTTTGTTCATAAAAACGACTTTTAACCATATTTTTCTAAAAAATTAATAACACACAGCTTAGTTTACTGATCTGTTTTAGTTTGTTAAAACGATAAACATTTCTCGGAATATCACTTTGTAGAATTAATAATAAATTGAATTATATTTGATTTTAATTAAACTTTGCCGACATTTTAAGTGATTATTTCAAGTTTGTTTAGCTAGTTTGTGTGTTTTAACTGTACTAAATATGTAATATGGTAATTGTGTTTACTGTGTAAATATAGTAACTATGTTAAAATAACATAGTGCATCCATATAATAAATATGTTTGATAAATAGTAGATTTTAATTTAGTTAGACTACCTCCTGTTAATTGATAAATCATTAAATTTATGTAAGTATGGTGTTGATTTCATTCTAGAATATTCATAGATAGGCATAGTAAGTTAACAATAAAAAAATACAGAACCAAGCACATGGAATGCTTTTTAAATATAGAGCTTATTAGGAGAATATGAAGAATCAAACATAGTTGTTGTTTGAGAAAAGAAATTTTTCACGCCTTAGCACCACTAGTAGTTGCCGATATACTCTGTTACCAGCTAAATTAGAACTGAATTAAGGTTTGAATGCTCTGTGTAATGACGACTACTGAATGAGACACTACGAATTGAATAAATATACAAAGTTTATTTACAATGCATTTACAGTTAACTACACTACAATTAATTCGATGTGTAAACTGGGCGTATTAACAATTTTAAAACTTTAAATTCATCCCTTTGACAAATAATTGATTTAAAATTTTATTTACTTTAGATCATAGAATAAAGAAAAAGGTTTTATAATTTGCTTTTTTACTGCAATCGCCCTAATTAATTGTCAAAAGGTTAAAAGAATAACATAACTTAATATCTAAAGACAATAGAATCTGTTTACAAACTTATGAAAGCTTACTTTTACAAAAAAAAATATTTAAAAAAAGTAAAAAATTTAACTTAAAGAAATTGGTAAAAATTTGCTTTAAATCAGCAAGTAATTTAGCTGGGACTGTCTTTCAAAATTGAAATATCTTACAGAGTCTATGAACGCCGAATCTATTTACAGTACGACACAATTGAAAATGTTTTTTATCACTATAAAGTTAGAAAAGTTAAAATTAAATTTGTAAATTATTTACTATTTTGAGAACACCCGGTATTATTTCTTTACTTACTATTTTATTATTAGGGTTAAATATTACTTTTACTATCTGCTAATTTCCGAAAAACTACCATTTACTAACTACTTTTCCATTTAATTCACTGCTCGCCTTTTCTTATAACACTTTTACTTGAAGGCTAGTCCTGACTTTTTCTGTAATCACTTTACATCACCTTTGAACCTTACGTACATGTCAAATTAAATTCCTCAGAAAAATACTTGAACAACTTTTAAGTTTATTTGGTGACAGAAAAAGGCAGTAATTTACACTGCCATAAGAATCTGATATTCTCATCGAGGAATTTAATAGAATATTTCGGTAATGCGCCCAAAATACAACAATTACTTTCAGACTATGTTTTACAGACAGAAAATTAGTCTTACTGAATTTTTCCTGGTATCGACGCATCAAGCTGGCCATTTCTTCTCTGCAGCGATAATATATGCTCCACATCAAACCGACACGAATTCCCGAATTCGGAAGCCATATTACTTCGTTTGTATTGTTTATTGGCTATTTTTAGATTACAAGATGTTTAAAAGTTTATTTTGTAAAATGAGGTTCATTTTGCATATATGAAGAAATGTTGTGCTTATTATTTTTTATATGAGCTTTTTTTAATTTCTACTATAAAGTTTTTTTTTTCTATCCTAATGGTATCTCAGAAAGTCTTGTATGGAGCCAAAATACTAGGTACTGTGGGTGTTGCATCTTTTAGATGTTTAACCCATTTTTTCTTTTAGTTTAGTGATGTTTACAGGCAAATTTGATCACGGATTCGTGATAAGCGATCGATAAAATCCATATGTACTTAATCTGGCGAAAATCGAAAGAGTTTTGGACCTTTGCTCCGCCATCTTAAATTTTGCTAATCTAACTTCGAAATCGTATTCAGCGACCGCCCAAATCCCATTACACCAAATTTTGGCATAAATCGCTTACGTTTTTTTTTCTTTTATTTTGGTACAGTTTACCAAGGCTGTAGGGCATGGGTGTCTTAATATTTGAAGACTTAAATGAGAAGGAAATGCTTTTGCGGGCTGTAGGTTCCACAAAGTGGGAGGGAGAGAATCTTTAAGTTGGACGATAAAAGGATGCATAAAAATGGCTTTACGTGTTGCTCTGTTGAAAGCGGCTAAAGAAAAAATTATACTGATCAACTCCTCGAATCGGAAGCCGTAAAAATACCCATAAAAAGCGACAGATCCCCTTCAGACCGTCGGTGGGTAAGAGAAGTAAGGAAGTTGCGGATGCAGATCTTGTTTTTTTTTCTACAAGGAACTTATGCTTCAATTTTTATTTTTTACATTAAATAATTA
>JAHBCN010025393.1:0-11298 GCA_019359885.1 Listronotus oregonensis | reverse complement strand
AGGCCGGTATGTCCAGGTGTCCATAGTAGGGTAACCTTGTTGTTTTCAACGCATCCTTGCAATCCAGACGGTTTTCGAATTGCACCGGCTGGATTCAAGAGCCTTAAGAGCTGCTTGACTGTCGGAGAATATTTTAACTGTCCTGGATGTGCAGTGTCGATCCACCAGCGTTCTAGCACACATCTCAATAGCAAATACCTCCTCTTGAAATATGTTTTCGAGAGTACCCAGGCTGAAGGGAAGCTCTGCCCTCGGCCATATATTCCAGCTCCAACAGGGTCTTTGGTTTTGGCGCCGTCGATGTACCAACAGATGTCAGTCCGCAGCAGGTCGGTCGTTTTCCGACTCCAGTCTTCCCTTTCTGGGTAGACTACACTGTAGGGTCGGTTGTAGTTGGTTGTTGTAGGCATTATGTCTGAGGGCTTTCACAGGTCAGGACACTCCTGAGGAGTGTCCTGAAATGCTTAGAAATTTGCTAATTGTCAATAAAAAAATTATATTTCTTCATTTTCCAAGGGCTGGTTTGATACAGCAAATTTTTTAAAGACAGATAATAAAGTAGGTGCGAGTGTATTTATAGCAAGGCTTTTATTAGGCAAGCAAGCCACAGTATATCAGGCGGAAATCTATGCTATCCAAGCATGTGTTCAAGAGAATGTGAAAAAAGAATATCACATCTATAACATATGTATTCCGTCAGACAGTCTACCTGAAAGCCTAACATTCTTATCGTTTTACTTCCAAGACCACCATGAAGTGCCTAAACGACCTAAAAGAACTTTCCGTTAGGAACAACAGAAAAAACT
Organism: Listronotus oregonensis; assembly: GCA_019359885.1. Taxonomy (NCBI): domain Eukaryota; kingdom Metazoa; phylum Arthropoda; class Insecta; order Coleoptera; family Curculionidae; genus Listronotus; species Listronotus oregonensis. Next base: position 10,492 of record JAHBCN010025393.1, on the reverse strand, counting down.
TCTCTGTATTCCTGGACACACGGAAAAAGGGTAGGAGAAAGCAGATGAATTAGCAAGAGCCGGTTCATCTAACACTCTTAACGGCCCAAATCCAGCCCTCGAGCTATCAAACCACAATAGACAGATGGTCCAAAAGATAACTTCGAAAGCCATGACATGTGTTACCTGGTCAAAGACATGCAAAGGCAATGCTAGACGACTCTCCCAAGAAATTAATAGCTGATGTCCTTCTTTTGATGCGCATTCAGTTAAAACAAGTAGTAGTAGTAGTTCTAACAGACTACGGGTAACTAAGAAAACACTTGCAGAAGAAGGGCATACCTAACGGTCACATAACTTTCAGGCTTGCCGGGGAGAAGGAGGAGAAGGAGGAAACATACAAGAGACATAAATTGTTTTAAAATATACAGAGCGATATCGCGCTTCCGCATGAACATCTAGTATACCTGATAAAGGGGAGCGGACTTCTATAACAAGAAAGGAGAGAACAAAAAGCCAGGAGGTTGTGGTTACTTCCAACCTTAATTGTAAACACTCTTCTTTGATGTAACGCAGCATTTTCGTTAATGTTAGTGTTTTTCACAGCTGACCTGCCCAATATCTCTAACTAAAAGTTTAGCAGATATAAATGGCACGTAATAAAAAGTTGTTTTTATTAAAGTCACCTTTATTAATGAGAAATGTTATTCAACCCAGACTTACAGTTTGACGTAGAATCCACACACAACAGCACGTAATGTTTGTCGAAAGACACCCATCGAATCACTAACCATACCCAATGTCACTTAAGGTAGTTCACTCGCCACAGTCGTAGACAAAAGTATTGCCCTATGGTAAGTAAAGCCCGGCCCGTTCATAAGTTAAATCGAGATTGGTATGAGCATCCTTTATCTTCGTCTCTTCTATGCCATCCGCGTCGACCTTGACCATCTCTTTTTAACAAAAATTAATTGTTGAATGGGCCGGGATTCCCTTGACCAGTACCAGTACCGACCATTATATTTTTTCCTATTTTAGTTTAACTCGTGATGCAGTATTTTGAATGGACCACAAATTTAACGCTATTCCAAATAAGATCGAATAGGCATTACCAAAAGTTATAGGTTCTCAATGCTTGAAAATATTATTTTTGTAGGAGACTGTACACAACACATGTAAACTTTCAAAAATCAATATCTTTTCAAAAAACGATCAAACAATTTAGTTTGTTAAATTTTCTAATATTTTGATTTATATTGCATTAGTTTTTACAAAAATCGTATGAACCGTTTTCGAGATATTCCGAAATAAATACACAGCTTTTAAATATGACTGATATCGACAATGTTGATTATGCACAATTTGATTGTTAATATCTCATTTCACAGACGATAAAAAAATTATTTTTTTTAATTAGATAAAAGACACTCTTATTAACTCTATATTTCAATTTCATTTAATTCTTAAAAAAAATGCCGTTTAACGAGTGAACTACCTTAATCAAAGTTTGTTTTAACCGCAGTAATTTTTTTTTATTGTTTCATGTAAAGGCAACATACTTTAAAAAGAAAAGGTATTTTTTAAAAAATAACCTCCTTCTTAGGTCATACATTCTTAAGATTTATTAACGCTTTAAATGTGTTGGCGATAAAAATAAAGAGCTTTTTCTTGTCCCGAGAGGATTAACCAACAAATTTATGCTATAACATGGACAAAGATGATGTAGTTTATTGTTTAAATTTTTAAGTAATCCTGTCATCTCATATCTCTAACCTGAATATTTTTAATTAGCAAATCAATCAAAAGATAACTACATAAACTGCCTTATCAAGTTGTCACTTACTATGTGAACGTTGATTTTTTGTGATGGAAAAGGTGTATAAAGCCACTAAGTAACAAGAATTATCTAAAAAAATATGTGTAAGCCTAAGAGCCAATAAGTAAAAAGTAGTCTGTATACCATATGTATTCAATCCAGTAAACTTTAATTAAATTTTGATAAGCGATGCAAAAGGCGTAAAACTTCTCATTAGTCTAATTATTTTATATTAATAACTAAGAATTATTTATAAAATGTTTTTAATGGTTTACTTGTAGATAATATCATAAGAAAAACAATTTTGTCGGCAAAATTTTTCTATTGTATGATAGTTTGTTGCTTGGCAATTTCGTCAATGGCCTTTACAAAAAACAAAGTTTTATAAAAAATGTCATGAACAAAATTGCCATAAAAGCAACAAACTTGAACAAAACAAGAGAAATTCTTTGCCTTTGCCTAGTCGAATGATATTCGACAAGACTATTTCACAAGAAAACAAGCCAAATTTTAGCTTAAACCACAGTGTTTATATAACAAAATAGAAACATTATTTATTAGTGTTTATTTTATTTGTCAGACTAACAATATTTTTTTCTTTAACCCAATTAAATTTTGTCGTATAAAATATCATAAGAGAAAAAATTTAGTCGGCAAAATATTTTGATTGTATGAAAGTTTGTTGCTTGACAATTTCGTGAATGACATTTAAAACAAATCCATGAGCCGTCAGGCGAGTGGCTTTGTAAAAAATGCTATAAAAGAAATTGCCATAAAAGCAAAAAACTTGAATAAAACAAGATAAATATTTTGCCTAGAATTTTTTTTTCTCGAATGATATAATGATATAACGAGAAAACGAGCCAAATTTTAGCTAGAAACACAGTGTTTATCTAAAAAATAAAAACATTATTTATTGTTTTTATTTTATTTGCATTACTGTCAATAGCTTTTTTCTTTAACCTAACAAAATTTTGTCCAATATAATATCATAAGAGAAAAAATTTTGTCGGCAAAATATTTCGATTGTATGAAAGTTTGTTGCTTGGCACTTTCGTAAATGGCATTTACAACAAAACATGGTTTTGTAAAAAATGTCATAAATAAAATTGCTATAAAAGCAACAAGCTTAAATAAAAAAAGAGAAATATTTTGCTAATATTTTTTTTTTCTCAAATGATATTCGACAAGACTATTTCACGAGAAAACGAGCCAAATTATCGTTTTATTTGTCAGACTGACAATAGTTTTTTTCTTTAACCTAATACAATTTTGTCGTATATAATATCATAGGTGAAAAAATTTTGTCGGCAAAATAATTCTATACAACTTTGTTGCTTAGCAATTTCGTGAATACGTGGTTTTGTTAAAAATGTCATAAACAAAATTGCCATAAAAGCAACAAACTTGAGTAAAACAAAAGAAATATTTTGCCTAAAAAGTTTTTTCTCGAATGATATTCGACAAGACTATTTCAAGGGAAAACAAGCCAAATTTTAGCTGGAAACACAGTGTTTATTGTCAGACTTGTAAAAATAGTTTTTTTTTGTACCTAACAAATTTTGTCGCACTAAGAAACCATCATGTTGGTTTTGTCCAGGTAAGTGCAGGTAAGAGTTTTGCCAGTGGGAAACAAGTCGTTACTACGACATTTTGCCAGTGTAAATCACTGTAATAAAATAGTCTTTAAAAAACAAATCTATCTACGATTTTTTCGTTTAAATTTTGTTAAGCTTAGTTCTTGTATCGTTATTTCATTAAATTTTTGGCTAAATGTAAAATTAATTTTCTTAATAGATATTTTCTTACGTCATTCAAAATTCAAAGGCAGGATGGTACGGATATTTCGCAAGGAGACAATTCGCATTTGCTAGAGTAAGGTTATTTGAAAAATGATGTCTCAGTTAAAGTTTTCCTCAACCATTTCCAATTTTTATAGTCCTTAAGAATAAGTTGATATTACAACGCTTGATATTCTGTCTTTTCGATTTTATTTTATTTTTCCGCAAGGCCTATCTTTCTGATTTTTTAAGGTTATGTGTTTTTTTTAAGTTAATTTCTTTTAAAATTTAAATGTCACAAGACAATATCCCAAGGATAATAAAATGTACAAGTTGTTACAGTAAAAGTAAAACTGTCTTATGAACTGTGAATTGTTAAAAATAACATAATAAAGGTAATTTAGAATTTTTTTTTATTGAGTATTTAGTTTTTTCATAAAGGAATTGAAGTAGCCAGAATTTAGGATTTAGGGGGAAGTTGCTAATATCCCTTAAATGTGCGCGCAATTGACGTCTTTAAAGACATATATACTACATATTCCATGCTTTTATTTAAAATGTTTATATTTGTACTTTACCTCAAAGAAAACATTTGTAAAACTTAGATTTTTTTTATGAAATAAGTTTTATTTAAAAATATCTATTACTATGGTTATATAGGGGCCGTTTATAAAACACGTTCGCATAACAGGCGAGGGGGGAAACGGTTAGTGTAACAAGATGTGACAGGAGAGCCAGGGGGCTTACGAAAACGTGAAGTTCGTAGTTCATAAAATTATTCCTCTTTATTTTTTTTATTCTGATTTTTTAATTTTATTAAAATGTGGTCCATATCACGCATCCTAAAAATTTCATTCCAACATTTGAAAAATATACACTCCAAACCTAAAGATAAAGATCCGGAGATTTGTCGTATACAACCAAGTCGTTTCGTAGCTCGTTGAGCTCGAGAGCTACTATGTATTAGTAATTTTGTTTTTTTTTTACAATTTACTACAACAGGTAATTAAAGAAAAATTAATAAAATAAAAACATTTTCTGGGTTTAACATTATTTCTACACCATGTTAAAAAAACATTTTCTAAACATGAATAGTATTTGTGTTGTTATATTTTAAATATAAGTTTTAAGTTTATACCTAGTTAAAATTTTTAAAGGTACTTAACAATTTGTCAAAGTGTCAAGCCTGTTTTTACATTAACGTGTTGCTCAGAAGAAATAATAAAATTCCAATTGTCATAATTGCAGGTGATCTTGGCCCAATTCTTTTTGTCTTGTCGTATTATTAAGAGAACCACCTCATTTTCTTGCTGCATTTCTAGAAACTATAGTTAACTAGGCTTGGTGAGATAATGCTGAAAATAATTTTATACCTTAGCTAACAAATTAATAAAAAATTCTAATTTACAAAAATGAATAAAATAGGGAACAAATGCATGTATTCTAGCAGAAAGTAGACATTAAACTTTTTTTTTAAATTACTTTAAAATTAAAATATCTCAAAATCCGTTAAGTTTATTGAGATAATTCTAGTACCTGTTTTATATAAAACTAAGCAGAAAATAAGTATTAAGTCCAAATTATCAATAATCCTAATATCAAAAACGTTGTAACAAAAAAATGGTTAAAAAATTAATAAAATTGCCGTAGCTACCACTGGTCCATAACAGTAACAAAAGTTTATATTTAATATGGGTCTTTCGGTTAATGTTTTAACTGTACCAAGTTTCTTTTAAGTTGAAAATTCCAATTTGAAAATAAAGAGAAAATCCCAATTCTATTTTTGTTCACACATTGTCTTTATAACAGTTATGACTTATTTTCGGCCAAGGAATCTTCCATTTATTACTTTTCTTTACTGTTAAAATAGTGAAGTGTTTTTCTTAAAACTAATTTACAAAGTACTCAATAAAATTGCGTAGGAAGAGCCCCGGTTTTTCGTTTAAGCTAATTTCGCATTAACTAAATGAAATCAAAAGTGTTCTGCTAAATAATTTGTTAGTATAATCGGGACCATGAGAGTGCGCAAAACAATTATTGTGCGTATGTGTATTCTGTTCGGGTGTTGTAACCAGTGACATTTGGCCGTAAAGATAGTGACATTTGGATTATATATGTACATTTGTCGCTGCCATTAAAAAGGTTAGAACTAAATCAGTAAAAAAAGGTATTTGTTCTTATGTTTATAATGTTAATATATATATATATATATATATATATATATATATATATATATATATATATATATATATATATATATATATATATATATATATATATATATATATATATATATATATATATATATATATATATATATATATATATATATATATATATATATATATATATATATATATATATATATATATATATATATATATATATATATATATATATATATATATATATATATATATATATATAAAAATTTATATATATATATATATATATTTTAAAATTAAATTTTAATATAAATATATTTTAATTATTTTAAAAAAAAATTATTAATTTATTAAAAAATAATTAAAAATAAAAATTTAATTTTTAAAATTAAAAAATAATTTAAATATTTAATATATTATTATAAATTATCTAAAATCAATAATAAAAACACCATATCGATTTATCAGTGACAATTTAGATCATTAATTTATAATGTCATTGCCAAAACTGAACAATTTCCCCCGACATTTTTTTACAGCTAATTCCAACACATGCACTCACAGTTACGCAAGACAATAAAACAAATTTGTCTACATTTAGAAATCAATTTATGACGAAAATATCAGGAAACGAAGGTCAAATTTTTTCGCCAGACAATAACCCAAACGATTATAAAACTCATTTCTTACGTTGGCAAGTTGGTACATCTATATTCTGGCACATTCAGCGGAAATAGCATTTTAGCTGGTCTAAATTTTCATATTTTTTATTGGTATGCTTAGTTTTTAAAGTCCCCAAGAAAAAAATCGTTTGGCGAAAGATCCGGAGACCTGGCTGGCCAAGATATTCGTGGCTCGGGCCTAGATGTCGTTATTAAATGGTTGTTCAAGTATTCGCGCACAGCTCTGGTACTGTGTGCTGGGCAGCCATCCATTTGATCAAATCTCTTGGATTTTCACTAGCAAGGTTGTTCAAAGCAGGCAAAATTTGTTCCTCTAAAAGTTCCAGAAAGTACTCCGCATTCAAATTTCGGTCAAGGAAAGATGCTCCAAGGATATGGTGGCCGAAAATTCCCGCCAAAACATTAATTTTTTGTGGATATTGACCCTTGTTTTAACAAATCAGGTTTTCTTTTCCAGTATCGGCAATTTTGAATGTTGGGTTCGTTGTTCAATGTAAAAGTGCATTCTCAGTAAAGCAAATATTTTAAAAAACCTCTGTCAGTGTTTTCCTCTCCATCATCTAAAGGCAAAATTTGTCGTCGTATTTCGTCCCCGTCTCTTAATTCTTGGTGTTTTCTATTGTAAGGTGCTAATTCATCTTTTTAAAATTCGAGATATTGTGGGTGGTCTTGTCCAGTAATGTCCTCCAGGTTTGCTAATGTTTCCTTCGGCCTCCTACCAAGTATTCGCAAATCCCTCTCGTTTTGTACAATTTTTTCTGATTTTCACCGATTTTTTCACATTTGCAATTTTGATTATGTGCCTGTAGTTTCAAATTTTTTTATCGTCCGTTCTATTGTCGATTTACTTGGTATTGGCCTATTGGGAAAATAGGCTGAAAAGATGTAACTATTTCCCTGATAAAACCATTTATAATAGTGATTTTTTTTTTTATTTCAGTAGTTCATTATTTAAAAATGATGTGACATTAATCTGACAACTTGAGAGTAAGAGGAAAAAATAATTTTTCTGGTATTTTATTATAAACTTTAATAATGGGCGCGTAAGAGGATAGGAGACGTAACTTTTTTAGTATTTATTCTTAGCTGGGGACGGAAGAGCTGAAATTTGTACACTGGGTACAACTTTTCGGCTCTTTAAAAAGTCCTAATAATATTTTTTCTAAAATAATTAGGGGAGCCAAATTGGACCACTTAAAATTTACTGTCCCGCTCGAGGAAAAAAAAAAAAATATATATATATATATATATATATATATATATATATATATATATATATATATATATATATATAAATAAATACTCTTTATAAAAAGTTCGGCTTACTGAAAAAATATTTTTAGACTATTCAAACTTAAGATAGTATGTATGTACAAGATGATCAAAAATTATGAAAATTAAAATTGATCTAAGAAGAGTACCCTTAATTTTAATTTAAGAGCAAAATGCAATAGGAAAATGTTAATTGGCATTAAAAATTATATTTGTTTCTACTCTTTAATCTGTCATTTTGTAATTTTGACCAACAATTAAATTTATTTTAATTTTATCTTGCATATTTAATTTTAACTGCATATTTATCTATATAAATATTCAAAGTAATCCTTTAGACCAATAAAATAGCTGACAGTTAAAATTCAAATTCAGGTGGGGGATGGTGGCAAGATAATGGAATGCCATTAAAAATGAAGATTTAAATTTTGTTTTTTTTAATAATAGTCTATTTAAAAGAAGCAAAAATTTTAATCCAATCAAATTTTCTTATTTCATTTTGCTCTTTAAAAAATTAGGGATTTTCTCGTAAGTCAATTAGTTTTTTTTTTTATTTATTATATATATATATATATATATATATATATATATATATATATATATATATATATATATATATATATATATATAGAGGAGAGTAGTCGCGACTGACTAGTTAAAAAAAAATATCGAAACTAGAGTAGTGGGTGTAGCATTTTAAATTATTGAAAAAGGATTGGTGGCCTGGATTTAGTAATGAAACCCTTTTCTGTTTTGTCAAGCTTTCGAGAGTTTATTATTTTCTCCCTTCCTCAGGACTAACTAAAAATAAAGTTTTTACAATTAGAAAAACTAACCTAAAAACCTTAAAAAGATTTAACTCACCAAAGTGGGTTGCTATGTGGAAACAAGCAATATCCATGCGGATAATCAAGATTTATCTCCATATGTATGTTAACTACATCTTTAAGGGGAAAAAATTTATTTAAAAACTTTAAAGGAGAACCGGGATGAGAACACGCGGAAAAGCGCGGTTAAAAGTTCTGACAGACGTGATCGAATGTATAAAACTATCTGAATAAATCACCGACATTCGTTACTCGAAAACTTCAATTAGAGAGGGATACGAGATTAATGACATGTGAAAGAAAGAGACATATCTTGTTATTTCTACAGCGCAGGATCTATATAATAATCTAGGAACTGTTCCACAGTACAGTACCTGACTGAGTAAATTTATTAATGCTATTTTTAATTTTAATTTTAAGAGATTAGTATTAAAAGTATGCCAAGACCCGTGGAAAACGGTGAAACACCCAGCACTTCCTGTCATTTTCTTTTGTTCATGGTTTGACTTTTTTGTTATAGTATAAAACTTTAATTTTAGAAGATAACAGGTATGAAAATGACTACAGAAAAGAAAACAAGAGGAAACACCGTCTCCCAAACGTCAAGGAAAAACAAATTATAAAGAATTTTAGAAAGAATTATTCGTCAGGAGCTGGACAGTCAATTAAGCTACGATATTTTTCTTGTTCTAACCGTAATAAATAACGAAACCGTGCTAAGATCTGAAATGTCACTTTTCTTATTGAGAACGTTGGATTCCAGATTTATATGGACCATTTCTAGGAATAGTCTTTTATGATATGAATTGACATTTTCTAAGATCTCAGCATGATCCCAGTCAATTTGGTGATCATCAACCAAGACATGTTCCGCTAAAACATGAATGAACACCTCGCCTACAATCACTTTTGTGGGAAGTGATGCGGCCTTTAAATTTCTAGATGTCTGTCCAACATATGACTTGTTACAATTTTTACATGTATTTTATATACAATGCCAAACCTTTCTTCATCTGTCAGGGGAGATTTAGTTTTAGAATAAATTTGAGAAACAGTTTTAAGTTGTCTTTTCGCTATCTTAATATCTGATTGTTTAAAAATGTTAGTTAATTTATCTGTTAGTGTTTCAATATATGGTAAAGAAAAATACATTTGTGTTTGTGAGTTATTTTCATTTAAATTGCTGATATTAGTGTTATTTGAGTTAGTTATATATGAAGATAAAGTTAATGGTTGTGAAGGTCTGTCTATGATGTTTTCTGGTATTGCATATTGGTACTAAAGGAAAATATATATATATATATATATATATATATATATATATATATATATATATATATATATATATATATATATATATATATATATATATATATATATATATGTGTGTCTTGACAGTCCTTTATATTTTTATTTTTTATTTTTATTTTCCCGGATTTTTGGATCGTGGGAAACTATACTGTAGCTAAACTTGAGAATACAAAAACAACAAAGAGTCTTAAAGTCTTATTGGTCATTGAATAAGTAGCCATGATTACCGTCTCTTTGGACCACTGGGACAAATTTTGGTTCATTTGTTTTTGCTTATGTCATTTTTAATTTAGTTTAGCTACAGTACAAAAAAATCCATTTAAATCGGTTAAATAGAAAACAGGGTCGTAACATGGACTAAATAGCGCCATTTTTCTGGCTTTTCTTATATTTATAATAAATGCAAAAAAGCATTCTGTTTTTTTTTCCGTAGAATCTGAAAAAATACTTAAGAAAATAATTTGATTTGAAATCAAAAAAAAAGGACATAAAATTAATATTTCCTTAATGGAACACCTTATTTTATTGGTTCATTTTTTAAAGCGTTACATTTTTTCGGTATGTTTTAATAAATAATTTTTTTGTATTTATTTTAGGTAAGAACGTAATTAATTTAATTATAAGTTTATTTTTACGGTATATATTAAAAGTAGTAATA
>JAHBCN010025392.1:0-11268 GCA_019359885.1 Listronotus oregonensis | reverse complement strand
AAAAATTTTTTTGATTTTTTGTTCGTTTTTCCATGGGGGGAATATATAAAAAAAATTATGTTAATTTTAAAAAAAGATCGGTCAATTAGAACTTGAGATTTTGTGACAAACGTTTCGAAAAAAGTTTTTTGAGAAAAACGCGTTTAAAATTTTAAGTTTATTTTCAGGTAGTCTAACAGATAGAACAGTACTTTTTTTTTACATTTCTTTAATCAGCTTTTTTGGGCTGCATATATCTGGCCTTCTTCTACCCAAAAAATTAAATATTTAAAAATTTTTTTCTTCGAAAGACGAGCTTTTCTCTTTTCTTGAAGCTTAAAACCCCCAGAACTTTCGATTCTAGCTTCATTGCGCCGAAAACCCCTTTAGCTATAAGTTCGAAAATAATTCGAATCTCAAAAAAAAACTGCTAAAAAAAAAGATCGTACCATTAATTTTTTTTAGACCCATTTTCAAACTGCTGAAATTTTTTTTTAAAAAATTAATTTTTTTTGAATATCAAAAAGGGGGTTTTTAAAACCGCGTTTCTTCTAGTTTAAGCTGTATTGCATTTAGTTTTAGTAAGATGAATATTATCTTTGATAAAAGGGTGATCAATAGAGTGCTGCAAAAAAAAAAAAATTCGAGTGTCCCCCATTTCAGTGGAATTTTTTTTTTGGTCGTTATAATATGGGTTGTTACCAAGGCCATATCAATATCTCTAGACGTTTTTGCCAGTTTTTGAATTGAGAACCCCTGGTTGGGGGAAAATACACTTTAAACGTAAATTTTTTGGTAATAATTTCCCCTTAAAAAAAGCTATAACTGGAAAATGGATTGACGGTTTTAAAAGGTGTTTCATATTCGGAAAGCTCATTTTATGTAGATCTTTTATGCCCAAAAAGCTTTTTTCGATAGCTTATAATTTTATGAGTAGACGGGGCCAACAAATACCAAACGCGTACCTGATTTAGAAATCCTAAATATACGGTAAATTATTGAACGCCAAAGGGACCATATGTGTGTTTTTTTTTTTTAAAAAAATGGCCCAGTTGAAGTTTGTGTCAATCCCCAAAACGATTTCCCCTTAATCGATTTATGTTTTTAAGTGCCTGTAAACTTATTCAAAAAAAAATGCGTCTTATTATGGCTTTGGGGTGTGAATGGTAGGAATTCCAACAACGTCTTAAATTTTAAAAAACATTTTTAAACATAAATTAGAGTATTTGGTGTTGTACACCATGATATACGGAGTGATCAACAAAGTGTTTTCAAATTTATTATGGTATCCATAATTACCAAAAACATTAACTACAGAAGGGCCCTTTTTTTGGCAAGATTTTTGATTAAAATTGTTAGGTTTAAAATTTTTTTTAGTACATTTGGGCCAAAAAATTTTCCCCACTTTTTTTTTTTTAGTTGATTTTAGCTTAGTTTTAAAGGGGAGTAAAATTTCCCCTCTACAAAAAAAAAATTTTTTTACTTGATACTTTAAAATTTATCACAGCAGCGATACGTTTCATAGCAACGATGGAATAATGTCATTGTCACAAAACATTTTAAAAAGTCAAACAAAACTTCTTTTAGAGGTAACTTTTTTTAAAAAAAGGAAAATTTTAAACGAAAATGAACTACGAAATATTTTTGGTAAATTTTAACCCCGAAATAATACATTTAGTAGTAGTTACTTTTTCTAAAAAAATTTTTTTAAACCAAAAAGATTACGTCAAAAAGGCCGTACTATACCGAACATTCCCCGGGAAATTTTTGGGCACCACAATATCTGTTTTAAAAAGGACCCCAGTTTTTTTAAAGAGCCCATTTGGGAGTGAAATTTTCCCCCGGGTCGCTGCGGACGAGCCAGATCATGGCAAACCCCAAATTTACTTTTTATCGGGTTTTTAAAAATAAAGACTTGCAACAACGAATATCAAAAAAAAATATTATTCTAATAAGTAAAACTTTTTTTCTATCCAAAAGGGGAAAAAAATTAAAAAAATTTAAAAAATTTTTTTTAAAGCACTTTTTGGGGCCCCGATATCAATTTTTCAACACCAAATACCCCAAATTTTTTTTAAAAAAAGTTTAAAACTTTAAAGGGTTTTTAAAACCTACCATTCACACCTAATGCCATAATAACGACGCTTTTTTTTCTGAAAAATTTTTAAAGGGACTTAAACACCCCTAAATCGATTAACGGGAGAAATCGTTTCGAGATATTGACACAAACTTCAACTGGGCCATTTTTAAAACAAAACACAAAATATGGTCCCTTTGGGCCCCAAAAATTTACCGTATATTTGGGGTTTCTAAATCAGGTACGCGTTTGGTATTTGTTGGCCCCGAAAAACTAAAAAAATTATAACCTATCGAAAAGCCCCGGGACTAAAAAATCTACATAAAATGAGCTTTCCGAATATGAAACACTCATTGAAATCCGTCAATCCATTTTCCAGTTATAGCTTTTTAAAGAATTGATTACCAAAATTTGACGTTTAGAAGCATATCGCAAGCCAGAGGTCCTAAATTTAAAAAAACTGGCAAAAACGTCAAAAAGATATTGATATGACCTTGGCAACCCATATTATAACGACCAAAAAAATTACCACTGAAATGGGACCCCTCGAATTTTTTTTTTGCAGCACTCTATTGATCACACTGTACATCATGACAAGATTCATTTTTTTAAAACTAAATGCAATACAGCTTAAACTAAAAAAAAGCGGTTTTAAACTTCGTTTTAGATTTTAAAAAAAAGTTAATTTTTAAAAAAGTTACAGCAGTTTGAAAAGGGGTTTTTAAAATTTAAGTGGTACGTTTTTTTTGTTGAGCAGTTTAGTTATTTACCTAACAAGGGGGGGAAAGTGATACTTTTCCGCCCGGACGGCAGTTACACGAACGACGCAAGGGGGTTCGGGTAAGCCGTAAAGGGGGGAAAAAAAGAACTTTCCGTACGTGTTAGGTAAACATTTTTTCTACGGGGGTGGGAAAAAGCCAAACTAAACAACCATTAAAAATTTATTTTTACCATTACAACTTATTATTATTAACAACATTAATCATAAAAGAACAGTTGGTGGCATTTTGCAAATAAATCGCAGAGGCAAGTTGTTATGGGTAAGTTGCGGAGTTGGAGATTGCCTTTGGGGGGCAATTGAACCGGTCTCGTTACGGGAAAACAGAGACACATTGTTGCTTGCTAGAAGACGGTACAATGGGCCTTGAGTGCGTTTTGCTGTGTTCAAAGGTAGATGAATTTTGGGATAATATTTTGTTTGATAAGTCCTTCTTGAAACTTGTAGAGCTTTCTAGGTAGCCTTCTGCAACAGATGATGATTCCCCAACCTTCAAGTCTTTTAATATTCGTTGGGTTTTAACCAGAATTAGCTAACATTGTAGCTGAGGAACGGAAAGCTATGTCCCGTGTAAAGTTCTGGGTTTGGAAGACGTAAATAGGCAGTTATTTCGGGGCATTTTCCCCCGAAGATTTTTCCTATGCACGGGAAAAAGTACAAGCCAATTTTTTGAAATTTAAAAAAAAAAATCCTCTATGTGGTTTTTGGGGGCTTTCGTAAACTGGAATACTTTCTATACAAAGCTAGATAACCCTTTTCACTTTTTTGGGGAAAAGACAAAACTTCGGCTAGAATGGTTTTTTTTAGTCTGGAATATTTACAATTAAAAAATTCCCCTTTTCGTCAATATCATCAATGCAATTTTTATCAATTCTTCTCGACAAAAGCACCAGCTAGCCCCAAAAATTTAGCTACCTTCATCGCTAGATAGACATCACTTGGAGCATCATTAAAAAATTTTTTTCTATTTCATCTTTCGAGAAAATTTTGGCCTTCTTGGGTCTAAATCCCCCCATTTTGCTTCTTCAAAAAGGTTAACTTTGAAATATTTCCCAAATCCATGTTCTTTTGGGGTCTTAACCTTTTTTTTAAATGGAATCCCTTTGGGCCATGAGGTTTTGGGGGTTTCATGTTTTAGCAAGTTCCGCGGGGGAAAATGCCAAAAACTTCTTCTTTCAACCCCTTTTATTTTTTTCTCCTACCCAGCTTTAAAATATTCTTTTGTACCTGTGCCTCGACTTGGGGGCAGCAAATCTAAATTTGCTTTTCGACTGCTTTAAGGGGAAGGATTCAGGTAATTCCTCATCCAAAAAAACTCCATGGGAAACGTTTTTTTTTCCAAAAAGACGATACTGATCGGGGAAGTACAAAAAAAACTTTTAATTATCGATGACTTTTTTTAAGACTTTGATCTTTTATAATATGGACACCGGCACCGGTCAAAACTAAAAAAATGACAAGCAAGTTTAATATATACCAGGATGTTTGAAACAATCTTTTTAAAACAATATTAATTTTTAGTGAATATTTCGTTGATTTTTTTACCCCAAATTTTTACCTGTTTTTAATGGGGGAAAATTTCAAAAGGGTTTTTTTTTTTCCCCCCGGGGGAAAGTGATTATTTTTTTCCCACTAGTGCGGAAAAGACACTTTCCAAACTAAATTGGGTGCAAAAAGGTTGCTTTCCACACGTTTTGAAAAAAAATTTTAAGGAGATATTCTTGAATATCTAAAGTTTTGAAATATGACAAAAAATCGATTTTTTCAACTTTATAGACTCGAATACCCCCTTAAGGATAGTTAAATTTAATTAAAAAATATGTCGAAGATTTTTTAACTGGACTTAGACCCGATTTCATGACACACGACAAAATTCTCAACTAACCTTAAATTTTATTTAATTTTTTTACAAAACATAATTTCTCATTAAATTTAGTTTAAACAAATATCTACAAAGCTCTTCAGAATGAATATCTAAAAATTGAAGAAGTTACTCATTGTGCTAATAAATGCGCAAAAACACTTTAAAAAGGGAAAAAGTGGCTATATCTTGAGAAAAATAATTATATTCTTTGTCTCCTCTAAAACCTAGACTACTGTAAAAATCAAATGGTGAGACGCGAGAAATTGTTCTTGCAAATAAAGCACCACAACGTTAACATTTTAAAAGTAGCATTGTTTTGTCAGCTGGAGAGATGCATATATTGATTGAAGATAAGAATACAGCCTCTACAAAGTTTTGAAGATATGCACGTGGCTGTATTTTTGCTTGGTTGCAGTATCATGCAAAGACAAATTGTACAGAATGTGGCGATTTAATTTCTGGAATTGTTGGTGTTCTTATGAAAAGAAATAAAATATTCTTTTCTATTTTTTTTTTTTGTTTTACTTACCCACCTATATTAAAAATATGTCTAATAAGACCAATTTAAAGATGAAAATTAGAAAGCTACTTTTTGAAAAAAAAAACATAAAATAAGTGTTGTAGAACCACACTACAATATAGGTTATCATTTTCTATGAAAAATAATTTAAATTTATTTGTTGCCTGTTTCATGCATTAAAAACAAGCAATAAAGTTAAAACTCCAGGGAATGATAAACTAAATTCTTGGAAATAAAAAGATTATTTTTGCGGCAAATTTATTTGTCTAACAAATGCCGCTTGCTCTTTTTAAGTTGAGCCGACATCGACATGCCGATGTTCATAGGCTCAGGCTCAGCAACTTGGTGAAAGTCTTTGTTTTTAACAACGGGCCGCTTACCGCGTTTTGATATTTGGCAACGGGCCGCTTACCATATTAAAGGTGTGGTTCCTTCACCGCGGCGGTCGCATGCGACTAACGCAACGCGACTAACGCAACGCGACTAACGCATGCGGCCGCCGTTTAATCAGGTGGTTTCTTAGGACCGCGGCTCAAACTCGCGATAGCAATATTATTAACGTAAAGGGAACAATCTTTGGTAAGAGTCGTGATGGATGATCTAGCAATATATTTATTATTGGAAGAAAAAGAGGATGACGAAATACTATTACAATTAGCCAATCTGAAACATAGCAATGCCCCTATAAATCCAATATTTCAGCAAAGACGCGATGAGGGTTGTTATACTACATTAATAAATCGACATCTGCAACAGGATAAAGTAAAATTTAGAAAATATATTAGACAGAATAAAGCAGAGTTTACTTTTATTTTTGACTTAATAAAAGACGACATAAAGTCCGAGCCAGACAACGAGTTGAATATCCAATAACCCCAAAGGAAAAATTAGCCATTGTATTAAGGTAAATCTTACAGGGTGTACCAAATTCGAGTCTTATCATTAGGATCTGGGAAACTTGAAGAGATACGAGGTCGGTTAAATGAAGGCAAAGTTGCGCAATATGATGCTAATCAAAATGCCACCTTAAAATTTTTTTAAAATTTTCGAATACTTACTTTTGGAAAAAACCGATTATTCGCGATTTCTTTTTTTATATAACTTTATTTGAATGGATGTAACAAAATAACTTTTACATTTCCATTGCTACTTTTTCTGTTCTACAAGATAGTGTTATTAGTTTATCCCGACGTTTCGTCTTTGAGCTGCCATCATCAACTTTTTTTTTATACGGGCCTGGATTTTTTTATTATGTATTTTAGGAGCTATAAAGTTCCCAAAACCAATAATGTATTGCACTTATTCGAAAAATTTATATTAATGGCAATTTTCATAGGAAACCATATATTAAAAGAGTCAGAAAATATATTTTTGGCAGAATCTCAGGAAAACATTAAACTGATTTTTTTTTTTGAATAAGTGCGAAACATCATTGGTTTGGGATATTAGCTCTTAAAAAAACGTAATAAAAAATCCGGACCTCGTTTAAAAAAAAAAAAAAAAAGTTTTAATTTTTAACAATTAAAAAAAAAAACCAGACATTCCACACAAAACAACACAAACAAAATATCAGTCGCAGGCACGACTGCTGCTACACTGCTTCTTCAGCAGTCCAGTCGCATCAATCGCAGTCGTTGACAGCGGACGCATACGACGGCCGCTTGGAACAAACCAGGCACATTTAAAAACATGAGTAGGAGTGCTTTGCGGCTAACGTAGTGCGTTAGTCGCATGCGGCGGCCGCGTGGAAGGAAACATACCTTAAACGGAAAAAAAGCGCGTAAGTTAGTTTGGCAGTGGTAGTTCGGCTGTAAAGACGAGACAGAATTGGGGACTAGAAAGTTAAACAAGTAAAAGTCTAGTGGGATTTATATACTGTTTAAATTTTAAAAGGTGAAGAATTAAAAAAAACGTCTTTAATTTATAAATTATGTTACTTAAATATTAGTATATACGTAAGTGTTTTAATAAAAGTTTAGTTTGTGTTAGCGATGACACTGGGTATGTTTTATTTTAATGAAGCAAACTTTCCTCACTCAGTGAACCAGTAAGCCATGGATAAGAAATTCTATATGAAGGTATAACTTAGATACCATACCCCCAACAGTAAGTTTATAACAATAATATAATTGTTATAAACTGTGTTAGATAAGGGCGAGGTCTTTCTGCCGTATATACAATATATACTGGTAAGAATTTCTACATAATGCTACTATAGTACAATTAAAAAGTAGAATATACTTAAAAAATCAAAAGGTATCCTTAGGAATAAAGATTACCGAATACATATTACAAAATTAATGAAATGTTTACGTTTTGAAAGAATATTGGGGTGTTTGATGTGGATATGTACTGCATTACTTAAAACAATTATCGCATATTTTTTTATATGGTCATATTTAAAATGGGGCAATAAAAACAACTTTAATTTAAATATTTTTTATAAAATAAGGACATATATGTTCGAAAGAATTTCACGAAGTGTTGCAGAATTTACACGAATAAAGGCAACTTTTAACTTTTTAGTGTTTTATTTGCATGAAAACCAAAGAACAATATTAAAATTACTGTCCGGCCATAATAAATTTGACACTACAAAATATAAATTATTATTTAGTATTAACTCCTTTAGCCCTTATAACTGCCCTGCAGCGCCTTTCCGTACCTAAAATTAAATTATGAATATACTGTTCATAAATTCTATTCCATTCTTCCGGTTTCTCTATAGGCTTTTTCAAAAGCATCCCACATGTGTTTAATTAGATTTAAGTCTGGTGATCTTGCTGGCCAATCCGTGACATCAATACTGGTGTCCCGCAAGAACCCCGTCACAATGCGTCCTGTGTGTGGACGAGCATTATCATGCATTAATATGAAATTATCGCGTACAAATAGGGCAATAGGAATTACATATCCTTGGAGGATACCAGTAATATACGTTTCAGGATTCAGAGTACCGTGTTGTACATTATGGAGGTCGGTGCGTCTACGAGAGTTTATTCCTCCCCAATCCAGAAAAACCCCCCTTCACCGAATGCATCCAACTGACAAATTAATGTGGTCTTTTACAAATCGAGGTTTAGGTCCTTTATACACCCTTACAAGACAATAATTTGTTACAAAAGTAAATCTGGACTCGTCGGTAAACAAGACCGAGCCCCAATCAGCTGATCTTCAGTTTAGGTGTTCTCTGGCAAAGGCTAATCTGTGTACGTACGCGATGTTGCCTGGTGAGTCGTGGTCTCGTTGCTACTCATTGGCCGTAATTTATATTCTCTTCATTTGTTTCTAAAGGGTTTGATCACTGATCCTTGTTCTTCCTAGCTCATTTTGTAAATTTCTTCTTTCTTCTGAAGTTGCACGGTTTCTTAAAGTTTACAACCGCAAAAATCGATCCTATGCTGCATTTGTGGCCCTAAGACGGCTTTGACCAGGACGTCGTGGGAATGCCTCAGTTTCCCTATACCTCCGTAACATTCTACTTACTTACAATTGGGTAATATTTAAAATCTGAGCTGGGATTCTGTAAAAATATAAGGAAAAAGAATGTCAAAATAGGGATCACATGTCCTTCTTGCCCTTAAAGGTAACTGATAAGTTCGTCACTGTTTCGGCATTTGTTAAACGTCTAGAAAAACGTCTGTTATTATCGTTCATTGCTTGATATAACAACGTAAAATTTAATACAGTTTTAAACGTTCTAGCCGTACGACGATCTATTCCAATGCTGTAATCTGTAATTTTATTGTACACTTTTGTTCCGCGAGATGGCAGTTTACGCTTAGTTTCCTAAAGCTTAACTAGATGGCGCCACATGAGAAATCCACATAACTGTAGCTGAAATCTTCGATGAGCACACTGTAAGTGAACGCGCTTATAATATCATACCGATTTTTGTCGATATAAGGGCTTTTTAACGTCAACCATAACGAACGAAAAGCATACTTACCTGGCGTAGGGGTTACCGTGATCATGAAGGCGGTTCCCCCAGGGCGAGACCTTTCCATTGCACTACGGTTGGGCTGACCCTTGCGATTATCCCTAATGCGGATAACTCGGGCGCGTAATTTTTGGTAGTCGGGACTGCGTACGCGCTGTCCCGGTATTAATTAATTAAAATCAACTTGCAACTTGATATAAAGTAGATATGAGCGATATCGTGATTTTTCAATCACACTGATATATGTAAGTGATTTTTTATATTTTAATATCAGCGATTTTTGAACATGATGTGATCACAGTCAATAAGGGAGGTCTCGTTAGAGGTGTTTGTAATACTGCTTGTTTTCGTTTTGTTTATATTGATATATTTAAATTGTTTAGTACTAAGTGCGACAGTGACCATATTTTCTTGATTTTGTTATTGTTGTTATGTTACATGATTCCCGGCTTTCGTTGTGATAACGAATGCCAAGTTGCGATCTTTGGACATGTTTAATTGTTAAAAAAAAAACAGATATTAATTCACGGGTTGTGAAAGATAAAAGGAACGATCGTTATATGTGATTTTTAGATATCAGTGAAAAAAATCGTGAAATATCGCTCATCTCTAATACAAAATAGAAGCTACTAATTTAAATCGTGCAAAATTTACGTTCGTCATTATTTTCTTTAATTGCAAAAACAGTGCTATTATTTTAAAACTTGAGTTAATATGTTTAAATAATAAATTTTTAATAGATATATAATTTGGAACAAAAAATCAAAAAAATTTTAGTGTTTTATGGAAAAAAAGGAATAAAAAAATACCTAGGGAATTTGAAATAAAACGTTTTTTATATTTCAAACTTATATAGATGGATTTAAAATCATTTCGAATAAATCAAATTTATATGGTAGGAAACAACATTAAATTATTTTTTTTATTTATTATCAAGGGGATCTGAGGTTTTCAGATTTTTTTTATGGGACCCACACCAAATATTATACCCAATGCTTTGGGCTTCAAGGAAACACTTTGGTAAAGAAAATGTTCATTGGGGAATTTGCAAAATTCCTCCCCCCCCTCGCCCGGAGGATATCTAACGTTTTAAAACCGAAACCTCTTTTTGTTTCTTTTTTGCGCGAATTTTATCAAATTCTATCACCAAATCCTAAATTGCGAAAAAATATTTGCATTTTTCTTGAAATTAAAGGCATATAAAATATTTTCATAAAAAAATTAGGCAAAAAAAATTAATTAAGGTTTAAAAAAACATATATTATTTAGCCAAGTTTAATATAAGATTTGATTAAATTTACGAAAAAAATTCAAAATGAAGATTCGTTTTTATAATTTACGTTTAAGGGGAAGGCAAACAAATTGACTTTTTTTCGCAGTGTTCCCCTTGATGACTAGCGTCTAGATATACCCCGGATATTTTGGTTTACGAGCTTCTTGACAGTGTTGACGCATGTCTAATAATCTAACGATTTTGTTATAACCTAAAAAATTAAATTTTAATGTGTAAAGTAATCATTTGGGGTCTTTTCTAATACGTCCCCGCATTTTCACGTCTGAAATGTAATTGGGGAAAATAAAAGCCGCTTTGCTAATCAGAACAACAACTAACCATGACCGACTAGAACTTAGGTCTTTTAAATTTGTCTAAATTATCCCTACATAAAAGTTATTAACGAAATTTTTATTATTTGATATGTTAAAAGTTATAAATTTTGTGTACTTATAGCTTAATATTTCCCGGGTTTTTTCTAATACGTTGTTAAAATTTTGTTAACTTCTACGTAGGAATAATTTAGACAAATTCAAAAGCCCTAAGTTCTAGTCTGTCATGGTTAGTTCTGGTTAGGAAAGTGGCTTTTTATTTTCCCCAATTATATTTCAGACATAAAAATGCGGGGACGTATTAGAAAAGACCCCAAAGTATTGCATTAAAATGTAATTTTTTAGCCGAGTCCCTGCATAATAAAGCATGTTTTATGTGTCAACACTGTCAAAAAGCTCGTGAGCCAAAATATGCGGGGTATGTCTAGACGATAGTCCCTTGATGCCAGTAGCATCTGGTATCTATTTGGCGTGAGTCTCATGTCTTACTTTTTCGATAAAAAAA
>JAHBCN010025391.1:0-11351 GCA_019359885.1 Listronotus oregonensis | reverse complement strand
TAAGGTTTACTTTTAGGTATATCTTTATTTTTTTAATAATTTAGTACTTTCTTTTAAAGGATAAAAATTATTGATTACTGGGCAGACCAGACAAATTTTAATATATACAGGTCCCTCTAATTGCATGAAAGGAAGTAAAAAGTACGGGGGTTTGATTACAAATCTAAAAAAATTCGGCAATGTTTTTTTTTCAATATTTTCAAAATTGAAAATAAAACAACCTTATTTACACTATTTCCTTTTTTTGCAAAAAAATTTTGATTTTTACACTAAATTGGCATACAATATTTCACAAACACCTTTAAAAATTTTTTTTTATGTTTATTTTACCCTTTTTTACATTTTTTTTTTTTAAGAAATATGGTTGCTCCCTTTTTGAACTTAAAAGTTCGAATTTAATGGCAAAAAGATGAAAAAAAATAAAAATAAAAGGGTTTTTAAAAGGTTTTTATAAAATATGGCCCACTTTAGAGAAAAAACGAATTGTGCAAAAAGAAGGGAGAATATAGTGAAAATGAGGTTAGTTTAATTTTCAACTTTGATGATGAAGATCTCGGAAAACAAACGTTGCCAGATATTTTTTCGATTTGTAATCAGCCCCCCAAAAAAACCCCTGTATACCAAATTTGATCAAAATCGGAGGGAGGCAATTTTTCAAATAATACCATTTGTTTAGAAATAAATTCGATTTTTTTTCTTAATCTTGCATTATAAAATTTTTTAAGCTCGACATGTACACACATAATATTTAACGGATACTGTTACAATGGATACCAGGTCCCAAAGGGTTTAAACTAAACATTTTTAACCACTGTTATTCTGTCTCATGAATGTTTGTTATTAGTGAAAAGTATACAGTAAAGCGCACCGTACTGCGAACATAGGAGGCTCCTGGATGATTTTGGATGTACCCAATTTAAAATACCAATAATAATTTTTTGGGTTTTTTCAATTTCTGTCTCGTTTCCAAAAGAGCTCATTTTTGGTTGGGACTGGTGGGAAGTACGGTGATAAATTCGGAAGAGTTATCTGCCCAGTTTAGTTGTGTACTACGTTTTTATTTTCATAAGAATATAGGTTTATAGGCAAGTAGCAGGAGTTAGAAAACATCAACCGTCTTCGATCGGATGTCTTATCGAAAATTTAAAATTAGTTGCTTACGAGACCGCAACGTGGGCTAGGGTTTTAAAAAACCAAACGGTTTTTCCCCTAATAAAATAAAAGAATTTTGCAGATAAATAATGGAACGTAGAGATATTTAAAAAAAAAAAAAAAAAAAAATTTTTTCGAGGAAGATGCTCAAATAAATCACCTTTCTGAGCCAAAAAAAACCCAAAAAATTCATAAAATCCCCTTTTGACATTTGCTAAATTTAAGGGTAATAATCCAAAAAGAATTTCAATTTGTAATTGCAATTCTTCTATATTTTACCCTTTCCCCCTAAACCAAAATTTTGGGGATTTTACATGACCCCAGAAAAAAAATCGTTGGGTGAGACCATGAAGAACAATGTCTCTTAAAAAATGTTCATTTTTTTTCCATTACAGTTTCAAAAATTGCATTCGTCTAAAATGATCATTAGGGAAAATTTCATGGGTTTTTTTTTACTTTGTAGGATCGGTATCCTTTTTTTTAAGATTTTTCCACTGATCCTTTGCTAAAAACCTGTTGTACAATTGTATTAATGAAATTGTAGGATTTTCAATAACACTTGCCACCCCTATAATTTCCTTCATTTCCCTTTCGTTGTTTTCTTCTGGTGCACTATTGTTTATGTTTTCTTGAGTTAAACAACAAAATGAAAAAAAAATTTTTTAATGACGGGGTAAATAGTAAAAATTGTAGGGTAAGCCTGGTTGGAAATAAATTAATAAATAATTCCCAAATTTCCCCCCGTCAGGATTTCCCGGTGATACCATTTAATGATTTTAATTTTTTCTTTCAGTTCGTGAACCCCCTTATTAAAAATTTTTATTTTTTAAAAAAAAACTTTTTGGCGCAAATAATGACACCGTACAACTATAGCTGTAGAGGTTCGATAGAAAAAATTTTTTAGGAAAAACGTTTAAATTATCGCTTGGCCCCGGGGGCCCGTCTTATAAATTATTGTTTGCCGAAAATTATTGATGGATGAGCAATGGGGGGTTTTTGGTACATCCAAAATCGTCCAGCATCGTCCATGTTCGCAGTGCTCTGCGCTTTACTGTATGCCTAAAAAACCGTAATAAAAAATTTTACTTTTTAATGTACAACCAAACTTAGGTTAGATTAAACTCATTTACACTATTTCGTCCTTCTTTTATCACAAAATTGGGATAAGTACATAATATATCATCAATGTTTGAAATTTATTTTAAAAAACGTGTTTTAATTTATTTACAAAAATTTTTGGTAAAAAACAAAATCCCAAAAATATCGCCTTTAAATAGAAGGCAGTAAAGTGGCGCCATCTATTCTTTCCATATTATATCAGATGATATAAAATCTAATATTACACAATAATTTTAAATTTCTATAGTAGTATCCTTTAATAATAAACCCAACAATTTTGTGCAAAAAAAAAAAAAAAAACAGTGAATGTTGGAATTTGACATTTGATGATGTCAATTTTATAGAAAAAAATAATTAGGGGAAAACCGGCCCTGACTCAATTCATTGCGTTCCGCAGGGCCCCCCCCTATTCCCGCTGCCCTGCACGCCTGGACAATTTTTTCTCAGTATTGGGCTTCCATACACCTTTAAACTTCCTTGGTTGCGCCCCAAAACGCAGCATTTATAGGATCCGGGTCTAGCGCCGAAGAACCTCGGCCTCGGACCCAGCATTTGTAAAACACAACGACTTCAAGTTTCTTTAATGCGATGTTGGTTGTCTAAAAAGTTATCTCGCCTAATCGCCAATGATTCAATCGCGAGCTAAAAAAAGGATCGCAGGTTACGATTGGAGTTTAAAATCGCTGTTCGCGATTTTTTTTTCATCTCTACAATTTAGAGGATATTTTAGCTTTTTTTAGACGCACATAGTTACTATTACAGGCTATCGTTTTTCGCAACCCTATCGTTCCTTCAAAACACTTACCCATAAAGCCAGAAGGTTTAATTTAAGTTCTTCCTTAAATATTTTAAATAAAAATATTAGCTTTTAACAATGAAGACCACAGGGCAAAAGACGGAATGTCACAAAATATCAATTACGAGAAATATCAATTTTAAAGTTTGAAACTTCTAAGATTATGGAATATTGAAAATAAAATGATTGAAATATGTCAAATTTTGTTTATTTAAGCTTTCATTACCTATTTTAAAATATTTATTTTTATAAAAACAATACACAAAAAAATATATTAAAAATAGCAATTCTTCATCGCAAAAATGAGGAATGGCCAAAACAACACTTAATTTCCAAAGTAAAAAGTGGAAATGTCCAAATTTACGAGGTCAGCTATCATAGTTGTAGTTTGTAGTATTGGGTTTGTTTTGTTCCATATTGATTTGGGAACTAAAAGTAGTATTCTATGAGTAACAGTACTAAATTACCAAAAAAAATATCTTACCATACAATTTTACTTTTTTTTTTTTTTATTATTTGTTTAGAAGGTTAAGGTACACAAATAGTTCGGACGTCCTAAGAAAAAACCTTTCAGAGCTTACAGATCTTTAAATTCAGTAAAATTAAAACCGATAATTTACATCGACATGCCTTATACATATAATTTTGTCGATGGACATTTCTTGTTTTTCTCTGTGTCTCATATTTTAAAATGGCTACCAAAATATAGATGTTTCTAAAATAGAGGGGTTTTAACCAATTTTTGATATTTTGTAATTCCCTTTTTTTCCTTTGTGGTCTTCAAGTGCTTTAAACTGTTTGACTGTTTAATTTGTCTGCTAATTAAGGACTTCGTTATAATACCTATAATTATCGCCTTTTTTCATCAGAAATGGAACACGGCAAAAATACCCTTTTTTTTCTTAATAAAAAAAAAGGTAACAGATATCAATACAGACTCTGAAAAATATGGCCTGGAAATCTTCATATTTTTAAAATTGTATTTTGTAGGTTCTTTGGATGCCCTAAATAAATGGTATATTACTTATTTAGAACCAAAATGTGTTTTAATTCATGGTTTACCGAGGCGCTCAGCAACCTTTTCTAAATTTTTGCTGGTTAACAGAAAAATATTTTTAATAACCTTTCATTGTAAATTTAAACCTTAAATACCGTACTAAGC
The DNA here is from genome assembly GCA_019359885.1 of Listronotus oregonensis. NCBI lineage: Eukaryota > Metazoa > Arthropoda > Insecta > Coleoptera > Curculionidae > Listronotus > Listronotus oregonensis. The sequence goes on along the minus strand of JAHBCN010025391.1, from coordinate 7,122 downwards.
CAAAGATAATTATTAACTTTAGGTAGTATTATAGTTTAATCCAATTTTGTAATGCTATAGTCAACCCAACAGTTTTTGACCTTAAGTAATTTGGTGCAACTATAGATATGAAAAAATAATTATCCCACTTTAAAGAATGCATTAAAAGCATTCGTGTAATTAATCGTTTATAGTATTCAATAATTTCAAAAAAAAATTTACTTAATGGAAAAACCAACCATGTACCTGCTATCCATATCAAAGGCCCTGTGTTGTTGGCTTCACATTAGGTTACAATTTTGCCATTCTAAAATCTTGAAAGTTCACAGAACAAAAAAAATTAAGACTTGCTGGGGATAAGCCTTCCATTGTTGTGGGGGTTAAATACTCTACGTCCCCAAAGATAAACATTAACTCTAGGTAGTATATTATCTATTCAAATACCTAAATGCTTTTGTCGATTTAATGATTTTTGACTTTAGGTAATTCACAGCACTGTACTTACGAAAAAAATAGTATTTTACCTCATAGAATGCATGATACAACTATATACAGAGTGTCCCAGAATCATTTTCACGGAAATTTCACATCTGGTTAAAATTAAAAGTCTTAATTTATTTCTGCTCACACAGTACACTGTTTTGTATTTGTTTTAATTTGTTAGGCTTCTTTAAAAAAATTTAAATATAATTCTTATTACTTAAATGTTTCTATATGCCACTAAATGTATAAAAGTCTCGATTTAACTAAAAATGAAGCGCTATAAATAAGTAAACCCCCACAATTAAAATATGCTTTTTAATCAAAATAATTCAAATATGCGTGTAAGGTTAAAATTGGCATATCTTAAAATTTTGAAGCAAAAAATATAGTCTTCATCTTTATTTATTTTTAAATATTAAAAAAATAATTTTTTTTTGAGATTGCCTAGTTTTTATTTACTATTATTAAAAAAAAAAAACAAGACCAGCAAGACTCTTGCAGCAAGACCAAGACTAGCCCGGTTTGGTCTTGGTCTTGCTTTGCTCATCACTAAAGAAAATACATAAAAATATCTTGTTAGTCTTTTTAGCTTAAAATCATTCAAAATTATAATAAGCCATATTAGGGTAAAAATTCCTTATTTAGCGTAAAAAATATTGTATTAATATTTAATAACTGCCTACGAAGTAACAACCTAATTTTTTTTTTTTTTTGCTATTTTCACATAACTGAGTTTTTTAAATTATGTTACTTGTCTTCCAAGGCAGTGACGGATGGGCCATAGGGCAAGCCGGGCAAATGCCCGGTGCGCCGCCGCGATTTTGATACTGCAGCGCCGTTGAAGAGAAAAAATAACTCTTTTGTATAATGATTATAACAATTTGAATGAAAATTGAATTTTGATTTCTCTATCTAAATACTTGCAAAATTCAGAAATTGATATTTTTAAAATGTAATAATTTGGCAAAGCATTTTAAAAATATTACTTTATTTTTCTTTTTCACGCGATTTTGAGCGAGTAAACTGCAGCAGACAATTTCGTGACAAAAATAAACTTAATCAATGAAGAAGGTATTGACGCCAATGTGGAAGAGGAGTTACCGGTCAAACGGGAAAAGAAAAGAAAAATAGATCGGACAAATCAGGTTCCGATTCTGACAAAGAGCTGAGCGTACTCAATAAATACAGAATAAATACTTAATATAACAATATCCTAAACACCGCGGTGACGAGTATTAGTGCAAAATTTAATGAATCCAACTATCGAATTTTTGCATACCTAGATCCTAAAAATTTCGACGAAATCAAAAAAACAATACCAATGAATGCTTTTGATCAGCTCAGCAAATTGTTGATTGATGAACGTTTGAGAAAATGTTTGCTGAGAACTGGCCAAATTTGAAGAATGGCTTAAGTTCAATTGAGGCTGGAACACAATGATAACAAAGAATTTCCTGCCATTTTCTGAAAGCGAAGACGAATAATTTCCGGACATGTTCTGAAAGCGAAGACGAAGAGGAAATTAAAGAAGATGATGAAGTCGATGAAAAACAAAACGATAATATTCGTTTTTAAAAATATACCAATTTTTGTGGCAGTTGCTTGATTTGCTGCCCTTCAGTTTTAAAACGGTACAGCTTAATATGTAGTGCCTATTCGATTGTCGGTTTGGCATATAAATATCTTGCAACGCAGTCGATCACTCAAGTGGTCTGTGAACGCTTTCAAAACTAAAATACATCAAAAATCGTCTACGAACTACTTTACGTCAAGAACTTTTATCCAGCTCTATGGTCATGGCGGTTGAAAAAGAAATCCTTCATAATCTTAATTTTAAAGAGATAATCCAACGCGTTGCACAAAATTCCAAACTGTTAAAAAATATATTGTTAGTTTAAATTTATTATAACGTATGTATCTTTTTGAAAAAAAAATCTTGGTGTTCTCAGTAATATAAATATACTTCATTGACAAAAAAGTGAATTTAATTTATATGTGTGTATTGGGGGGGGGGAGAGGGGGTGAAGACAAAACTCTTATGACGCCGCATCACTCCTAATGCCCAGTAATAATTTTAGCGCCTATCCGTCCCTGTTCCAAGGTGCCAACATATCAGATTAGAAAACGTTTCCTTATACTTAAAATACTATAAATAAATATTTAAATCATTTCTCTTTAAAGAATCACATTACGGTGTTAGGCTAATATCTTGTAAAATGCATCGTTTTAGAAACATCGAATATACTAAAAGTATTCCGATCATTTGCGGATTTTTAAAATAACTTCCGAACGAATAGAATGGATATCAGATAAAAAATAATCCGCGTAAAGCTTCTTAAAATCCGGTAAATAGATGGAAGGCTGAAGAGCAAATAATAGTTAAAGGGAATTAGTTCGGATAATCAGGATAAACTAGTGTTAATATACACAACTAGGTAACTAAAGAACTATAAAGGCGCGCGATGCTACAAAGTGCAGAAATCCGCTTATATCTCGGGATTTATAAACTGCTTTGCTGACTTCTTAGCCCTTTAATTGCATTAGAATGAGGCGGTTTTGAATTTATTAGATTTAAAGTGGATGTGGTTTAGAGTTTTGATTAATATACCAAGTGTTTTATCAATAAAACATTTTGATATAGCTATAAAATAAATAATAAAACAGTTATCGCACTTCCCATTAAAACTTTAATCTACCAAAATACAGAGATACTGCGAACATTGCAATTTAAGAAAGTGTTCGGACTTTAATCTCCGAATTTGGCATTTGATCTTTGAATTCAGAATTTAATATCTGAATTTAGAATCTAATTTTTAAATTCAGACTTAAAAGTCTAAATTAAATCTTTAAAGTCTGAATTTACACTTTAAAGTCAAAATTCAGAGATTAAAGTTGAATTCAAAGTTTGCAGTCCGATTAGGGAAAAAAAACAGTCTAAAAATTTAAACGATGGGGAACATTAAATAAAAATGTGTGTTAATTAGTTTATCGTGTTAAATAATTTATTTTATCAAATGCTCAAAAGTGCGCCGTTATTGGCGAGACAATAATAAAGTCTGTTTTGAAATTTTCGCGAACGTTGGCGAAAGTTTGTCTGGAATTCTGCATTCTAGTGTAATTCTACATTTAAGTTCTTAATATTTGCAGGTGGCGTTTTGTACACTTTACTTAAGTCTGGAGACCGGGTGGCCATTCGATGGCACCTCGTCTGCCTATCCTTTTCCTGGAAACTGTTCATTGAGCACTCTCGAACTGCTAAAGCATAGGGGGGGGGGCCCATCTTGCTGGAAATGCAAATTATTTTCACTGAGTTCCATAGCACCATTTTCATCCACCTGATTTTCCAAAGATTGGACGATAGAAGGGTATATGGAATTTTCCAAAAGGTTCAGATACAGTTGCCCAGTTAAATTTTCTTCCAGAAAGAATGGCCCGATAATTTCGTTTCCATAAATACCTGCCCAAACGTTGATCTTCTCTGGAAATTGAGTATGTCCTTCCTGAAATATGTGCGGATTTTCATTATCCCATTATCTGCAGTTATGTCTATTAAGAATTCCATTTAAGAAGAAAGGATTCGTCGAAAAGCAGATATTTTTGATCAAATGAGGGTCTTCGTCAATTCGCTGGCACATTGATTCGAAAAATTCTATTCTTCCATCATAATCGTCTTCGTTGAGTTCATGAAGAATTTGTATTTTGTATGAAAAAAACTTATTCTTTTTCAAAATTTTGTGCACGGAACCCGTAGAAATATTGGTCAGCTTAGAAATTTTTTGGAATAGACAACGTCGGATCTATTGCGGACTGTCCTAGTACCTCAAACTGGCGTGCTTCGTCTAAAACCCTTTCATTAGTACTTTTCTTGTTGCATACAGATCCAGTTTCTTCAAACTTACGCCCAATTCCATTACATATTTATGCCCCACGTTTTTATTTTGATGCCTCTCATTGAATACTCTGGCGGTTCTACGCGCGCATCGATCTTCAGCCCCATAGGGGAAAATTATTTCTATTCTTCTGCTAGAGTATACACCATTTTAAAATCAAGATTCTTAATTTTAAACTAACGATGTCAAAATGACAATCCTAACAGTAATATTTAACTGGTTCCTAAACCTCTTAAAACTTGGCTAGCAGTGTTTTGCAGCAGGTAAACAAAAAATAAAATTGGAATGAATGCACACTAAAATAGTCTGCGAGGAATTTCAAAACAAACTTGTCTCGCCAATAACGGCGCACATTTTGAGCATTTGATAAATAAATTATTTGAACACGATAAACTAATTAACACATTTTTTACTTTTAAGTCGCTTCTACGTCCATCGTTTAAAGTTTTTAGTACTGTTGGATAGCAAATTCCATGCCGCTTAAAATGTTGTGTCACATTGGGGGTTGCCATTTGACATATCAAAGTGAGGTTAACTGGAGGTTAGAGGTGCCGATAAAATTTTAAAAATACGAAATTAAATTTCCCCCCTGTATATCTAAATAGACGTGTTTCTTTGTTTTTTTGGTGAGTGTTTTTTTTAAAGATATTTAGGGTGGTTCGTTTTGAAATAAAAGCACTGTATAACATTTGATATTTTTCTGTTAAATAAACATCTTTTCTGTAAGAGTAAGAGACAATAAGTCAGACAACGAACGCGCATGATTTCTTTTAGGGGCGTTCTATATTTGTTAGTAAATATTAAGTGTTATAACTGGGATAATTTGAGGTTCAAAAAAATTAAATAAAAAATCCAATTCCGTATTTAAAAAAAAATAAAGTTGATGATGGTTTAACAAAAACAAAACGTCGTACGAAATTTTTAACTTCACCAATATATAAAGCGCAAAAAGTTCCAATAAGAATGTATTATTAGAATTTTTCCAACTTTTGAAATAAACTGGTAAAAAAATAAAAACAAAAATTGAAAATTTCGATTTTTTCGTCATATTTTCGGAAGTACGAAATATAACTTTAATTTTTCACCGGTATATTATTGAGGTGCGCAATACGCAACTTTGCCAAATTTAAATCACCTAACTCTCTTTGTCGTTTCGTAGATCCTTATGCTGTTCATTCTTATCTTGGACACACTGTATACCAGATCTATGCTATTGGCCTTAATAGTTCAGTAACTGAAGACCAGAAAGTACCCAAAGCTGTAAAAAAATCTGTACAGTTTTCATTTGTGGCGCAATTCTTAGGTCTTCGCGAATGCTTCTGAGCGATAAAAAGTTTATTACGATTCCGACGTGGGAACCCGCTGAAAATGCCCCCCCAAAGTCCCAAAAATGAGTTTCCCGCGAATATCTACCAATATATGCGAATTAGAGAATTTTTGTTAAAACAAAAAATGAAGATCAGCTCGAAATCTACAATAATGGTCCCTACCATTTTTTTCGCAACACCAATATTTTTCGCAAAAACGGTCGTCGAAGAATCCCTAACATTCCACACTGAATAGATGTGGTTAGTTGTGAGTTCGCGAGTCACTGGTGTGATGAATTTCCCTGATTTTTGAAAAATTATTGGACTTTATTAAAAAGGAAAAAGTACCTTTAGAAATTAGACACTCTAAGCTTTTAAATGATGTGCATTAAAAAGCATTTTAATAGATGATGAGTTTTTGATTCGCTTTTATTCTACAGAATAATTTATATTAATAATTAATATTCTATAAAAATCAGAATGGACCCAAACTCATATGCAATGATAGGTACGGGTTTTTTCATTTCGATGAACTTTGCATGATTAAAAAATGTACATTATTGCCCGAGTAATGAAACAATTCGTTCACCCACTTATAAGTGAATCCATGACGATAGCGGCATTCTAGCGGTAGAGCGGCAGCTGAAATGAAGGGACTTTTGGGTCCCCTTATCTTGAAAACTATCGATTTTTCCAAAAAAATATTAGAACCATTTTTGTAGATTACAAGGCGAACTTCAATTTTTGTTAAAACAAAAATTCTCCAATTCGGATATTTTGGCAGGTATTAGCGGGAAACCCATTTTTCGGGCCTTGAGGGGCCATTTTCAGCCCAGCTTTTAATGTTGATATACTTTTTTCGCTCGAAAGCATTCCCGAAGACCTAAGAATTGCGCCACAATGGAAAACTGTACAGATTTATTTACTGGACTATTTATAAAAACACAATTTAAGAAGAAAAAAGACGTTTATTTTAAACAGTGCTCACCAATTAGAAGTTCCACACTTAATTCCAACTATTAATGATAGAACGTCCAAGGGACCTGCCGGCAGGGGTTTTTTCCTGCCGGCAGGCCCAAAAACAGAAAGTGTGATTTTATATGGGATGTAGTTCTTCCAGCAGGACAGAAATTTTACCAGTGGAAAGAACGCAAAATTTTGCCTATTTAATCCGCAAGTCTCAACTCGTTATGTTTAGTAGTTGTCGATTTATTGCAGAAAGAAGACAATCTGCCCGTTTTCTCCAATTGTCAGTGGCGCGGGGGGGGGTCTTGAATTTAGACTATATATATTTACTGTAAAAAAAGGGCGATATAATACAGAAAAATGACAGAATTTTTACCAAATCGACCTATTTTGATAGTAAAAAAAAAAAATGGAGCATTGACCGACTACAGGGCTACTGCATCAGATTTTTTATGGAACCCCACAAGCGGAATTCCATATGTGATCAATGCTGTGAA
>JAHBCN010025390.1:0-11267 GCA_019359885.1 Listronotus oregonensis | reverse complement strand
GGTTGGTTGATATATTCCTGTGGACTCATTTTCGGTTGCTTAAATAATGCCTGTCTTTTGTGATTTACCGCTTTACATTCGCACAGGATATGATAGGCTCTTCTTTCTCCTTAGTCGCACATTCTGCAACTTGGGTCCCCATTGTATAAGCCTATCTTGTGTAGATGTCCTCTAAGGTTATCGTGCCCTGTTAGCAGCCCTACTTTATGCGAAGTCTTTTCCTACTTTGTCTAAGTATTTCTTTCTTCGTTTTTTTGGATGGGCCCACTATTAAGCCTTTTCCATGTCTTATTCTACTGATGCTTCTCCAGTATGCCTCGTGTATGTTCCGGATCCATTTCCTGGTTTGCCCTCGTGCTGTGATTTTGGTCACTGCAAGGGCAGGCTCTGGTCCAAAGTACGATGTGGTACGGTCTCGCTAGTTTATCCGCTTTTTCGTTGCCTTCTATTTCCAAATGTCCTGGTACCCACAAGAAGATTACCCTGATGCGTTCTCCCAGGACTTTCAATTCTGTTTGGCATTTCCATGTCAGCTTGGACGTTACCTTAGGGCAGTGTTTCCCAAACTTATCTAAAGCGCGACCCCTTTTTGTTAAAAAAATTGTTCACGACCCCCTACTCATCACCCAAACCAAAATAGCGACAAAAATAGCGTGCCTAATTTACAACTGATGGTTTCTCAAATTTTATTTTACTTTACTGTTTAAGTTTAAACTAAATACATTTAAAAAATTCAACAATTATTTTAATAATTGCGATCTGTTCCACTAGTAAACTAGTAGTACTTCTGCCAGACTAGCATTTACAATAAAAATAAATAATAAAAAGTCGACTGCACATTGTACACCGCGACATCTTTGTTTGTGTCTACATCGCAATACTTTTCCATGATATTCGCGAAGGCTCTACTCCTTACTTCGCTAGTAGATGGTACTCTGGAACGTTCTCGTAGCCTCGTTTCGGCTTTATATAAGCGGCGATGTGCAATGAGACCTCAGTTCGAAACAGCGCGTTGTGGCGAATGCAGCGGTATTAAGTAATGAGTAAATATTTTGCGACTTACGTATTCCCGTTTACGTATTTACGTCTACGATAAATTACAAATTATGGATAAGTTTTTAAAAAGAAGTGCAGAATCATCTACGTCCGAAAGTGGCAGTAATAAAAAGAAAAACAGACTTTACAGTGATGATTATCTTAAATATGGTTTTACCATTATTTCCAATAAACCACAATGTGTTATTTGTGGAGAAGTATTGTCAAACGAAAGCATGAAGTCATCAAAGTTACTTCGACATTTAAATAGCAAACATCCAGATAAAAAAGACAAACCCGTAGAATTCTTTGAAAGAAAGCTGAACGTCCTTCACAAACAGCAAGATACTTTTCAATTGGCAACCACTACTAACGAAAAAGCATTATTAGCAAGTTATAAAGTTGCTTATCGCGTTGCCAAAACTAGTAATCCGCACACAATTGCTGAAAATCTGATTTTGCCAGCAGCTGTTGAAATGGTACATATAATGATCGGTGAAAAAGAGGCTGCAAAGTTAAAACAATACCTCTGTCAAATAATACTATCCAAAAAAGAATTAGTGATATGGCAGAAGATATTGAAGCGCAAGTTGTGGAAAATCTTAATAAATGCACGTACTTCTCTCTTCAAATGGACTAATCCACGGATATATCTAACTGTGCCCAATTTATTACGTTTGTAAGATATGATACAAATAATGGCATTCAAGAAGATATTTTATTTTGTTCCCCATTGGAGACCAATACCACTGGAAAATGTTTATTCGACAGTTTTGTGAAACGCACAAGTAAATATGTTATTGACTGGGGAAAATGTATTGCTATATGCACGGATGGCGCTAAAGCTATGACAGGACATCAATCTGGTCTTGTCGTCAGATTACAAGAAATAATGCCTAATGCCACATGGAGACATTGTTTTTTACATCGAGAAGCTCTGGCGTCAAAAGCTTTACCTCCTGAAATGGACTGTGTTATGAAAACCATCATTAAAGTTGTAAATTCCATTAAAGGAAAAGCTTTACAGACCCGTATTTTTCGAAAAATCTGCGAAGACATGTGTGCTATATTTCAAAATCTTCTTTATCACACCGAAGTAAGGTAGCTTTCAAGGGCAACGTCTTAAAGGTATTTCACTTAAGAGCAGAGCTTTTAATGTATTTGAAAGATGAGAAGTTCCCATATGAAAACCAATTTTCCGATCCTATTTGGCTTTTGAAACTAGGTTCCTTGCTGATATTTTCGAACAATTAAATATTTTGAACAGTAATTTGCAAGGTCGCGACATTAATATAATTACAGCCACAGATAAAATTAAGGGGTTTATAAGAAAAATAGATTTATGGTCAACTTCACTTGGCAAAAAGCAGCTCGATTCATTCCAGTGCATTCAGAAATTATAGAAAATGTATGTTACAATGCTACAAATTTTGAACAAGTTTTTGCAGGCATGCAAGTTACTTTGCTTAATTTAAAACAAAAGCTCTGTGATTATTTCCCCGAAGAAATTCAAAACAGTTACGACAGTTGCAGATGGATACTGAATCCGTTTTTAGCCGATTCCTTTCAACATGCTGAAATACCAATAAACATGAAAGAACAACTTATTGAAATATCAAGTGATGGAATGTTCAAGCTGCAATTTTTCCAGAACCCGGACGAATTTTGGACCAAAAAGATGCAGGAATAGCCTCAGTTGGCGAATGAAGCTGTAAAATGTTTGGTTCCATTTGTAACATCATATTTATGTGAGTTAAGTTTCTCGTCTATGACTGCCATTAAAATAAAAGTGAGAAATCGTCTCGTACTTGAAAACGATATAATTGTGTGTGTCTCAAATACACAGCCTAGATTTGAAAGACTAGTTTCAAAAAAACAGGCGCATGGGTCTCATTAACATTGTAATATTTGACTTTATTTTTTTCCCCTAGTACCCCCCTAGTACCTCATTGCGACCCCCCAGGGGGTCGCGACCCATTTGGGAAACACTGCCTTAGGGTTTACTAGTGCCCCTACTGACGCCTGTCTGTCTGTTATTATGCAGATCCGCTTGTTTTTATAAGTGCTCCTGTTATTTTCGTTTGCAGAGTGCAGTATAGTATATATTTTCGTTTGAAATACAGAATTGTGAGTTCCTCATTTTACTGTTCATACCCGCTCCAGTTCCCTGCTCGATTTTGGATCCCTCTATACCAGATGATGTCTCCAACCGTGCTGGGGAGATCGGGTTGTTGCCACATACTTCTATCTATTTTTTTTATTGTTAAATTTAGTCTATTCTTGCCTCTGAACGGACTAACAGTATAAAATAAAATACATTACTATACACGTCTGGGAGTACTTGTTACAGTTACTCGTTTAGACATTCTTGACTCGGCTCCCAGCATTGTCTCGTCTATAATATCTAACTCGTACTGTAACAAGTAATTTACCGGACCTGTAACGTAAATTTCAGTCACATTTTTTTAAATAAAAATTGCAGTAATAAAAAAAACAAAATAATTTTTTACATTTGTTTTGACAAATTTCTGTTGCTATTTTGCAGGTCTTGGTAAGGATGACTCTTCCAAATGGCTAGGATTTGCAAAAATAAAAGAACCAAAGGAAATATTTGTACAAAATGGGTCACCTTTTGTGATTAATTGTGAATTATCACCCACTCTGAGGCGAAACATAAACTTTAATGTTTGGTGGCTGCATGAGGATACACAATTATTATTTAAGGTGCGTGTTTATAATGAAAAATTATAAATTAAACATGTTATGCATATTAAGATCTCCTTTAGAACAAAACCAATAATTTATTTGTGGACATTATTACTAATCTAAGAAGGGTATTAAAATATCTGCGACTGTTCAGCATATTTAAAATATTTAGATTTAAATTTTACTAACTTTTATGTAGGTATTGAAATGGTCCCTAAGACATAGACCAGAGAGTAAAGCGGGCCATGTTTAAACAATATAAAAAATTATTAGATTTTATTTTGCCTGTATTAGGTTATTTTAAAAATGATGCTACTAACAATGGTTAATAATTGTCTATTATCTAGATTGAATATATAAATAGTGCAGGTATAAGTGTACTTGAAAATTCATTAAATGTAATTTGTACTCTTATATCTTTTAAACAAATGTAGAGTATCGATAAAATTAAAAGTGCAAATTAATATTCTGCCTCATTTTTAAATCCACTTAGAATTAAACATTTGTGACAACCTACGTGGGGACTAAAATACTTTTAGTTACAAAGCAGCGTCAAGAATTAAGCATTTTAATTTTTGCTCGTATAATTTATGATAAAAAGCAAATATTTTTTATAAATAATGTTTTTTATTAAAATTTCTAGTCGTACTACAATATTTAAAAATTATTTCTTAAAGAAAATGAAAAGATATAACCTGTACTAACAAAATTTTTAAAGTACTTTGTAAATAACTGTTTTAATTTTTTTCCCCTAAAGATACACACCTTAAATAAACGATTGATATTTTTTATAATTGGAATAGTTTATTGGTGTAACAATTAAAAGTATTTTTTTTAACTATGAACAATAAAAAAATACGTATATAGAAGATGTGATTAAAGTAGAGAACGACATTTGAAGCTTTTTATTTGTTTTTGGCTTATATACAGATTCGTCAATAAAAACTAAACAGGGACATATTTGTGGCTTTCCTTATATAAAAAAAATCTTAAGTAACCGACTTGGTTTTTCCAGTAAAATCCTCAAAGATACTTAAAAAAATGTTTTAAATTAAAACAAAATAGATACGATATAAATACATATTTCTACAGTATATATAATACCTCGTTTTTTTTTTAAATTTTTTTACCATTAAGATAATTTATTATTAATAATTTTTTACAGCACATAAAAATATAAAATGTTATAAATACCAAATAACAATATTCTAAAATTAAATAAATAACTTAATCTATATTTAAAAATAATAAACTTCATCAAGTTTATTCTTTTGTTTTTAAAATCATCTTATATTTTTCAATATATTTTAATAAAAAAGATTTTGTATTAATTTTCTGTAATACCAAAATTAATTTTTCTTCTTATATAAAACATTTGGGATTTAAAATGAAAAGTGGAAAAAGGTAAAAACAAATTGCCAAAACACAGAAATTTGAGATTCTGTAAAAGTCTAGTATTTAATACCATTTTAAATACATATTGGTAAAAGTTAAACATATTACATTTTATCATTATTAACAAAAAAAAATAAATAAACAAAATGAGACGCTTTTAATAAGTAGCTAATAAATTAGGTCTGCCATTAACATAATGTTAATTTTATGTCGTATTTGTTTTATTTCAAATCAAATGAGTTTCTTAAGTATTTCTTAAGAATATATGAAAAAAACTAAGGATAGCTATTTACCATTTTTTTAATACCATAAAAAACACAAATTTGGCCCCATTCAGTCCTTGCTAAATGACCCTGTATGCATATTTAAAAATATGTTTTTTTACACCCTTTTTTTAATTATTTTTAGATACCCTAATTTAGCATGGCGATGGGGCTAATAAATCAGCATTTATAACACTATAATAAATTACATTTTCTTCTATCAGCCAATTTATGGCCACATTAATGGTAAATATCTTTATATTTTGTTTTAGTTGAAAGAATCCAGAATATCGATACAAACAACTTACAATAAGGAAAAAAATACATTACACAGTATTCTTAATTTCGATTACATCACATGGCAAGATGTGGGAAAATATACCTGCCTCCAACCCTCCGTGAAACCAGATAGTATTAAACTTATCGTAGTAGAAGGTAATTAAAATAATTATAGAAAGTACATGTAGGAAAAATTCACCTCAAAAAGGTTTAAGTCACACAAAATAGATCGACCTTACAATCGACCTTTTAGGTTATTTACTACAAGAAAATAAAAGGGGTAATAAATTATAAAAAAAAACTAAAAAAAAAACGTTTTTATAGCCAACCAATCTAAAAAGTAGACAGTAATTTTTAAGTATAAAGAGTTTGTAGTGCAGTAATAGCAAGTCCAATAATAAATTATGACTAATTAATTTTTAATAAGATAAAAATAAAAATTAAATTATAACCAAAATATTTCAGTTATAGTAAAAAGGCGTGGGATGCTTGATATTAAATGTTACAATTATTTTATTGTTAGCTATTTACAAAATTAGAGTTATTATGAAAATATAGTTAATTGCACTAATTGCTTTTTTACTATAATTGAATAATTTTTATCATTAGCTTATTTTTTATTTAAATTTTAAATATTCATGATTAAATTTATTGGACTAACCATCACTGTAACACAAACTCTTCATACTAAAAATTATTTTCTACTTTTTAGTTCGGTTTGCTTTAATAGCGTGTCTTTTTTGTTTGGGGAGAATATTAATTTAATAGTTAGCCTAAATTTAATAATATTTTAATAATTATTATTTTTAAGCAAGGCAATGAAAAGGCGTTAAATTTAATGCCTATTTCTACTAGCTACTCATATAGCCTCTAATGTTCAAGAAAATATCAAGCAAACTTTGGGTGCGGAAAATTTGGTATTATATGTTGCTTTTTTTTAAAGAGTGCGCAGGAGTAAATTGCGAAATGCAAGTGATGTTTTAATATCTGGGGAAGATTTAAATAAAGTTTTTAAGTAATTTTAATGAATTTTTATTTCTTTTTTTACTCTACATAACACTTTTGTTCTTCAAGGATTACTTGCCATAAAACCACCTATAAATGTAACAAAAAACTAAAACTTTTTGTAATATGTTACAAACGTTTTTTTAGATAAAACACTTTTTGTTAACAAAATTAAAATAACCAAATATGAAAAAAAAAAACGGCAAAAATTGATTTCACATCAAATTTAATTGAAAATGCTTAAACATCTAAAAACCATAATCAATCATTACATTGCTTTAACGATTTTGTTTCCTATTTAAACTGGTAGTTAATAATCTATATTTTAAACAAATCTTAGAGGGGTAAAACGTTTTTTTACTCCTGTTTACATCAAAGTGAAATTTAGGAAAACAGACATTTTCAAATTAATGCTCAACATTACGCTATTTTGATAAAATAATAAATTATCTATACAATTAAATAATTATTTTTATTTTTGTTTTAGCTGAGTCTTCCGAAGCAATGCAAAGAGATTATCCACTATCGTCACATTCTACTAGAAAGTTAAATATTTTATTTCATATAAATATTTTTCTTATTTTTAGTCCAATACTTTATTCCTTCGTATTTTATTAAAGACTTATTAAACATTTGTAAATAATATTTGTAAATACACTTATTTAATAAATTATTTAATTTTGTATTATAAACTTGTTTTATTTTAAATAAGTTAGTTAGATCATCATCTTTGTACTTACGTCGTAAAAGCAGAACGTATCGTCATCAGTAAACATTCCATTTATTTTTTTTCAATTCCTAACATTTCGACAATCCAGATATTTTTAATCGGTAGTGGCATATGTTATATATTTTTAAACATTTTAACATTTAAAAGTTTTTGCGGTATTACCAGATTTGCTGAAAAAAATTTTGGTTTTCTACGAATACCAATTAACTGTAGGTAGTAATAAAACTATAAATAAATATAAAAAAATCCAAATAAAAAAGGAATAACAAACAAAAAACATTATGTAAGCAAAAGTCCAAAAATTATCGTTATTTAACAAAATACTTCTAATCTATCGAATGTATCAGGACCAACAAAAAGGTTTTTCTAAGGATGAGGTTAGTTTAATTTTTAACTGTGATGATAATTATCTCGAAAACAAAACGTTGGCAAAAAAATCAGACTTGTAATCAGCGCCTCAAAAACCCCCGTATACCAAATTTGGTCAATATCGGAGTGAAGGCAACAATCAAACTCCGAAAAGTTTGATATCAAGGGAGAATTCACCGGACGAATTGAGTATAGCAGCATATTTTTCAAAACAGCAATGACAAACTGCAAATGGTAAGTAAAAAATTCAGCAAACAAAGAATTAATGAAAAAAGAAGGATTAAATATTTCAACAGACAGACTACTTTTTTACGGTTTATCGAAATTGGCAGTAAACCAACACCTCAGCGGAAAGAATTGGAATTGATACAAAAAACATAAAATAACAAATTATTCTCATCGATCTACTGCTGTATAAAACATCAACAAGGCGTTGGTGAATAGGAATTGATTAGGTTAACAGGATATTTAAACGCGAATTTGCTTAAACCATACCTATAGCTAGATTTTTATTACCATCTAATACTTATCGAAAACCTCAGAACAACCAATGAAGTATGCAGCTTCCACTTCTCAACTGCTCCGTCTCAACCAAACTCAAAAGTATGCCTTGGTAGAAAAGAATGGACAAACTATTGAAAATTATAACAACTGTATATTGTATATTATTTACAAATAAATAATGTTTCTATCTTGTTGAATAAACTCTGTGTTTTTAGCTAAGATTTGGCTCGTTTTGTGGTGAAATATTTTTGTCAAATATCGTTCGAGAAAAAAATTTCTAGGCAAGTTATGTTGTATTTATTCTAATGATAATTTTTTCTGTGGTAGAAACATATCCTTCTCTATCTAGAGATTATGACCTGTTAATTAAATAACTTATGTCGTGTTTTATTTCATTCCATACAATACCACAGAAAATGGATAACTTTTACAACTTTAAAATGTGATATCTGAGTTACTAATAACCGTTTAAAAAATCGTAAAATAGGCTTTTTTTACCTGTAATATTGTCTATGCCAAAATCCCTAGGGAAAAAAGTTATAGAACAAAGTCTTAAGAATTATAATAAAAATTAGAAAAAATACCATGAGAGCAGCCTACTATTAAAAAACAAAATCATTTACTACAAATCCTAAAGACTTTAACTATTACTTACGTGAAAAATAATGACATTTTAATGTATTTGTTTTGTATGCAGATTGATCCTAAAACGGGTTTTCATGTTTTTAAACTCCTATCGATTTTTTCTAATCGCCATAATTTTAATTAGCAGGTTTAATATTATTTTAAAATATTTCAATAAAAAACATAAAAAACTATTTTATTTTCTGGAGAGCAAAGCCATTTTAATAAGACAAAAACGATTTGGAACATTTATCCAAAAGCCCTTTTAAATTTTAGACTTATTGGTCCAAAGTAAGTATACTTTTACGTTTTTTTTTTAAGAAATCTGGATAAATTTAAATGCTTTATGAATAACAAAATATTTATTTCTTCCTTTCAAACCAAACGTTAATTAAGATGAGGAAATTTTGTTTAATCTAGTCGCTATACGGGGTAAGTCTGATAGGTAAGTTTTATTTTTAATTTTTAAAAGAAAGTTTTCTTTAAAGAAATATGATTAATTTTACTAAAATATTTCAAAAGTATTTTTTAGGTTTTTACAACAATTAATAAGACAAGGTTCTTAAATATTTTTAATTTTATAACAAAAGGTACTGTTATTAATAAATGCAACTGCTTAGAGCAAAATAATAATGTACTCGATGGAAGAGCTCAAGAAAATAATGCCGATTTAGATGTTTTACTTCATGTAGAAGAAAATAAAGGAATTAGCACCAGGCTTCTTGGCAAAGTTGTAGGAAGGGATCAGAGCACAGTACTATGCAAATTAAAGAAATATTAATATCATCCGTACGAATATCAAAGACATCAGGAATTAAGGAAAGGCAATGAGATCCGAAGAGCAAATTTTTGTTTTGAAGTTATGGAAATGGCGAATAACGATAGGAACTTTACGCAATCTTTGTTTTAGTGACAAATGCACCTTTACCTTAAACACTGAACCAAACATTCAAAACATCAGATACTGAAGCAAAGAAAATGAGCACAGATTTGTATCTACAAGGACTCAATACCCTCAAAAGGTAAACGTTTGGGCGGGTATATTTGGACATCGAATTATGACCTTTTTTCTTGAATCGCAATTTGAAACTTTTTTAGAACTATTACAAAAAATCAAAAGTTTCCCAAATTTGGAATGGGTTGTCCTGCACACAATTCACGAGAAGTAAGGAATATGTTCAAAATGTTTTCAATGGACCACTATAGGACCAAATTACACCATAAATTGCCAGCTAGGTCTCCTGATCTTTTGCCAAACGACTTCTTCTTTTGGGGTCATATCAAAAATGTTATTTATACAAATTTGAGTTATCAAAATTTAGAAGAATTAAAAGTTTCAATTTCAGCGGCGCCGGCGTGCGATCGACTAACGGCATTTCAACTTCATAATATAAGAACTGAATGTTATAACCGGTTAGGATATTGCTTAGCAGTAAACGGAGGTCTGTTTGAGCATCTAATTAAAAAACATTAGCTTTAAGTTTCAATGTTTTGTGTTAAAACGTATTTTTAGACAGTTTTTAAGTGTGTTTTTTACCTTCCTATAAAATTGTTCAATTATGTAAAAATCTCATTATGTAGTTCAATGTAATTACTTGTATTTATTAAATGATTACAACCATTATTTTCTTCAATACTGTAAAACATGTTAAAATAACTAATACAAAGTAAACGTGAATTAAAAAGTTGACAAGACATTTTATTTATTATGGTAGATTCATTAAGGTATGTTAGCAGGTATGCAACGGTTTACAAATAGTTTTTTAAAATAACTTTTAATTGCCTAATCAGAAAAATACGACATTTAGTGTGTGAGCTAATCTTCAAAATAATCTTCATCATCTTATCAACATCTTCAAAATAGTCTTATACAATTTTATTGTAAATTCAATGGGGGAGCCAATATTTCAATGTATCAAAATTTACATGGGATTTCCTATGGCCAGTCTGGTCTATGCACCACCCGGTATTTAAGGACATTATGTTTTAAATACAATTTTTTATAAGATCATTTGTTGCTTAAATATTCAACGTTAAACTTACTGATGCTGCTGGCATAGAGATTTTCGACTCTTGTTTTGGCTCTATCTTTTAAATTAATTTTTTTTTCACCTATTTAAGGGATCGTGACCCTCTACTGATGTTTAAATATATTATTGGGGTTAGGCAATTTAATAAACTACATAATATGCTTTCCCAAATAATATTCATTAACTTTAAAGACTGGACGCTTTATATACCCATGGATAAATATTTATCCTACTGCATATTTACTGGCCATGGCTTCATTGGTTTTCACTAAAAGATTTGGGCCTAAAAAACATGTGTTACTGATTAGGCCTGTTATTTTTCCTGAT
>JAHBCN010025389.1:0-11269 GCA_019359885.1 Listronotus oregonensis | reverse complement strand
GATTATGAGTAGGAAAAACGCAAGGAGGTTTAAAGGTGTATGAAAGCCCAATACTGTAGAACAAAATTGTCCAGACGTGCAGGGCAGCGGAAATAGGGGCATTGGCCCCGCGGAGTTTGCGCAATGAATAGTAGGTCAGAGCCGGACTTCCATAATTCTTTGTTACTATCTATAAAGTTGACATCATCAAATGTCAAATTCAAGCATTCACTGTTTTTTTATTTTTTACACAAAATTGTTGGTTATTAAACGATACTACCATAGAATATTTAAAATTATTGTGTAATATTGGATTTTATATTATCTGATATAATATGGAAAGAAGCCTTCTATTTAAATGGTCGATATTTTTGTGAGTTTTGTATTTTTACCAAAAATCTTTGTAAATAAATAAAAACACGATTTTTTAAAATAAATTTCAAACATTGTATGATAGTTTCATGTACTTATCACCAATTTTGTGATAAAAGAAGGGCAAGAAGTAAATTTTTACTTATCGGGCCAATTGCCGATTTTTTTCGGAGCCCGCTAGTTTTTTGAGGTATGACGCCCCACTGACATAACCTCAAAATTGCATAAACATTCCTAAAACTCCGCGGATTGTCACCTAGGAGATTTAACCAGAAGTTATTATGACATTTTTAATGGTATCCAACAGTCATTTATAGTGTAAATGAGTTTAATCTAATCCTGAGGTTCTGGTTGTACATTAAAAAGTAAAAATTTTTATAACTGCTTTTTAGGCATATACTTTTCACTAATAACAAACATTCATGAGACAGAATAACAGTGGTAAAAAATGTTTAGTAACCTTTGGTACCTAGGTACCCATTGTAACAGTATCCGTTAAATATTATGTGTCTACAGTATGTCGAGCTTAAAAAGTTAATAATGTAAGTTTAAGAAACCAAAAATCTAGTTTCTTTTTAAACAAATACAGTAAAAGCAAAAAGACACTTTAACATAAAATTGTACTTTCTTTCATTCAGTTAGAGGGACCTGTATATATTAAAATTTGCCTGGTCTGCCCAGTAATTAATAATTTTGATCCTTTAAAAGAAAGTGCAAAATTATTAAATGAAATAAAAGTACCTAATGTAAACCTTATTTCTTTTTAATAATCTACAGAAATACACAAACATTTGAAATCATCTAAAGATAGTTAGTTGCTACTTTTCTACTGCTTTTCTATGAAATTTTCATTATTCTATTATTCATAATTGATATATTATTATTTTCGTACAAACTTTACGTCTCATAAGAAGCACCTAATTTAAATATAAGAATTACTTACCTAAAGTAAAAAATGCCAGGTATGTTACCCTTGGATTGCAAGGCAAAACCATACAACCTCTAATCATTTTGTTACGATATTATAAGTAACAAACAATAAACACAAAATTATAGTCACAATTTAATAAACACTAATCACTAAAATAAGAAGGTTTTTTCAATCCAAAAAACTTCTGCAACCACAAAATATAATAACACAAAGCAAATCAATCGAAACTAATACGGCGCAAAGGGCACAAACCACAACAAAAATGACGAATAATGAGACGACGACGGTTGACCGTACAGCGCGGATATAGTTTCATACGCGCCGCGCGCGCTCTTGCACCAAAAACCTTAGACAACCTAAGACCAAAAACGGTACTACGGCTCTTATAAAAGTATAATGTGTTACCTAACTACACACTGATTTATCAGTGTATAAGTAGGAAAAACATTAAATTATTTCGTGGAATTTTGTTATTGCGCAGAATCGGCGGGGCCAACTTTGACAGTTATTTTCATACTGGGCTGAACATTTTTTGATCGAATGGACCATAGCATTGAGCTTCCATACACCTTTAAACTTCCTTGGAAAAACGTTAAAAACAAGCTAAGATCTGGTAACACCGGTTGTTGTGTTGTGTCATAATATAATAAAACTTTAAATATAAAATTTTATTTATTTCCATCAAAACCTTATTTAATAGAACGCCGATAAAAGTGGATAAAAGCTGTGAATCGTATTAAGTAAGTGCATATGCGTTGACAATAAATATACAATGTGTACCGGGTGTCCAAATAAAAAAGGATGCCGGCTGTATCTCAGAAAATATTTATCGCACAGCGTTGGGAAAAATATTTTTAGTTAAAGTGGTCCAGAGAAATAGCAGAAAATTTTTCAGTTTGAAATGGCCGTTGGGAGCGAACTGAAATCTTGAATCTAAAGTGGTGTTTCTGTGAATTTTGCTATATTAACCTTACAAAAAAATACCTTATCCTTAAAGTCGAGGATACTCTGAACCTTTTTTGTTTGACAGTTTTTGCTATATATATCTAAAAATAAAGTGGTGGGGGGTATTTAAAGGTTTACGTAAAAACACCCTGTATCTTTGAAACGGCTAAGCCAATTTGAACAAACTTGGGCTAGTTAAAAAAGCTTTCTTGAGATAAATCTTAAAATATTTGAAATTTTGCTAGTTTCACATGTCGCCGCTAGAGGGCTTTTTCGACATTCCGACAGAAATGGTTAATTTTCTCAAAAAAATTAAATGCATTGGTATAATTTTTTCTTCATAAAAAGTAGCTAAATATTGCCTAAACAAGCTTGCAAAAACCGCATCTTGATATCTTGTTCCTTACCTAATATTTAGACCAAAGAAAATTTTATACGTCAATATCTCAAAAACTATAAAAGCTACAAGAAATTTTATAAAACATAAATTGTGTATTTTTGCAAAACCTCTAATTTAGATTTAATAATCTTTTTATCTAAAAGCAGTACTTTACGAGTTATAATCAAAAAAGCGAATTCTAGGGGTATACCCTGGTATACCTTGAAAAAATCCTGAAAAATCGATTTTTTTCATTATAACTCGTAAAGTATTGCATTTAGACGAAAAAATTTTATAACTTAAATTAAATGTTTTGTAAAAACACAAAATTTATGTCATATAATATTTATTGTAGCTTTTATAGTTTTTAAGATATTGATGAATAAAATTTTCTTTGGCCTAAATTTTGGGTAAGGAACAAGATACCGAAATATGGTTTTCGCGAGCTTGTTTAGGCATTATTTAGCTACTTTTTCATGAAAAAAAATACCAATCATTTAATTTTTTAGGAAATTCTTTTGTCGGAATATAAAATAAGCCCTCTAGGGGCGACCATGAAAACTAAAAACTTCAAATATTTAATTTATAGCCCAAGAAAAAGCTCTTTCAATTAGCCTAAGCTTATTAAAATCGGCTAGCCGTTTCAAAGATACAGGGTGTGTTTTACGGCAACCTTTGAATACCCCCACCACTTTTTTAGAAATATGCAAAAATTGTCAAAGAAAAAAGGTTAATTATCCTCGACAAAATCAGGTATTTTTTTGTTACATTAAATAGCAAAATTTACAGAAACATAACTTTTAGATTCAAGATTGCGTTACCCCAGGTTTCAGAAACTTGAAAATAATTTCCAGCCATTTCTCTTGACCACTTTAACTAAAAATATTTTTCCCCAAGCTGTGCGAAAAACATTTTCTGAATACAGCCGGCGCCCTTTTCTTATTTAACCCGGTACAAAATTTATGGATCAAATTCAATATTTGCTTAAGAAAAAAAAAAATAATTTCCTCAAATTTTTGAATTTTTGACATAAAATATAAAAATACCGGGTGACTCATGTAGTAGATATGACATTATCGATAAATTTTAAAACAGAATCCCCCATAAAATTAAGAAAAAAAATAAAAATCTAGAAAATGAAATAAATACAATAACTTTTACTATATAATTTATTTTCCTATAAAAAAAATACATTTATTCGGGATGCCACCGAAAAAAGCTGAAAAAAGGAAATACGCATAAACTTTTTTTTTATTATTAAACTACAGTAAATTTTTAAACCGGAGTGCGGGGCCTCAGCTTTAAAACCTGAAAAAACGTGAAAATCGTTTTTTTTTCAATATTTTTAAAAACTATTGATTTAGGAAAAAGGTATATAATCAAAAATAATAGTCTCAAAAACTAAATTTTTGTATAAAAAATTTTTTTTGTATTTTTATTTTTAAGATATTAACGATTTAAATTTAAAATATAAAGAAAATTCTCAAAATTTAAAAAACCCACGAAAAATGTATTAAACAAAAAATATGCTTTTTTAAAATAAGGGTTTTAAAATAATATTCCCCTTTTTAAATTTTGGGAATTAATTTTGCCTGTGGATTTTCCCAAATTTGCCAATCATTAATTTTGGCGGGGAACCCCAACCCTTCTTTTAAAATTAAATCAAATAACCCGAATAAACCCCCTTTTTATAATTGGTTTCCCAAGAAACGGGGCATTTTTTTGTAATTTTATTTAAATTTTTTTTTCCAAAAAACTGGGCCCCTTTGGGGTCCACCAAAACTTCTTCAACCCTTTTTATTTATTTTTATTATTTTTCATTTATTTAGTTTTATTCCCCGCGGAGTTGGTGAAGCCAACCCAATCTTCACCCTTTAAGCTAAGTTCCGTACCTTTAAAAAAATTTTGTTTATTTTCTTTTTTAGGGCTTCGTTTTGGGAGGAAAAAATTCCCCCACATTATTTACCCTTTTTTAAAATTTTCTATTTATCCACCATCCCACCCCCCCATTTCCCCATTTCCTTTAGTGTGGGATTCCCCCCAGTACATAGGCCGCCTTTTTCTCCCCCCAACATCCCTTCCTACCCCCTACTGTCCCTTTTCTTTCTTTTAAAATAGGGGTTGTTTTCTTTCAAGACCCCCCATATGCCTGTTAGGGGTTTTTCATTTGGCCCCCATGGAAGTTTCCCCCATGTCCCATCGGGAATCCTTCATAGGGTTCCCCTTTCCCCTCAAAATTTCTTATTGTCTCCCCTTTTTCCCCTTTTGTTTTGCGTTTCTCAAAACCCGGTATCCTGTCATTTCCTTTGTAGAATCCTTTTTGTTCATCGTGGGCCTTCCAAATTTTCCCAAAAATTTTTTGGCGGTTTTTTCCCATTTCATCGGTTTTTCCCTTTGTTGCATTTGAACCTTTTTAAAAGTGGAATTTGGCCGTTTTCGTTTTAGTTTTAATTTCTTTCCCGGGGTTTTTTAATTCTGATCTGGCTTTTTTTATTTTTAAGCCCCCCGATTTTGCTTTCCTTTTTTTCCCCCCGTCCAAGGGACATATAGTTTTTTTTCCCCTAATCTTCTATTCAGGCGTATTTATGGCTTTGGCTATTGCCATAACTTCCGCCCAAAAAGGTTGCATATTTTCCCATTGTTCCATATGTAGTTCGTCCTTTCTACATAGAAACCGAACCCGTGCGGCCTCCCTTTTCCCCGGCCATCTGTGTATATAACTTTCCTTCGCTTGGTGTCCCACAGCGTTTGTGGCCCAGTCATCTCCGATGCCATGTCCCTTTTTGGCATGAGGTCAAGGGGGGGAAACTATCCTGCTTCATCGAAAGAGCCACAGTTCTCACTTGGCCCATGATGTCACAGTGCCCCCCCCCTGGTCGATCCACTTAAAACTTTAACTAAGAGAAAATTTAAATATTATTTTATTAAAAAAATAAGTGTCTTCGGGTTTATTTCTGGGGGTCCCTTTATGCTATTATGTGTATAGCTCATCGTTGAAATATTTTTTATTATTGATTTAAATATTAATATTGTTAATTTGAAAGAGACAGTTTTTAAAGTGATCTGGAAAAAATTTAATCATATTTTTAACATCAAAAAAATGTTTTTGTTATTGTTTATTTACAGTTATTGGACAAAAAAAAAAAATATTCGTGCCGTGACGTACGTAGTGTGTATTTTACACGAAAGGTTTCAGCTTATTTTCTCCCTATTATAACTTTGTTATTGTTCCACATAAAGGTAAGAGATTTGGTATGTCAATTCACATAAGTATTCTTATTATCTGTGAAAAAAATAAGAAAGGTATGTTAAGTGGTTTCCTGAGATATTCGATTTTCAAAATCGCCCATTTTACTATACTGGCTGACTGACTTGGGGCACTTCCCAAAGAAGTAGAAACTTGAAACTTGGTATATAATTCTGCAAATTGCATATTTTTACTCAGAACTTCTAAAACAGAGGCGATAATATACTATACAGAGTCGATCCTAGAGTGTCAAACATCCGCGTGTCAAAAACAAAGTGCCACCTTTCTAAACCATTTTGAAAATTTACTTATCTTAACCTTAATGTTAAATCCTCAATGGCTTAAACCTGTTTAAGAGTTAAAAGTAAAATATTTATAATAATGCAAACGAAATTTAAGGTCCAAATTTTATTTTTTTGGGTCATCTAATATAAGAGCGACAAGAAGGATAGTATTAAAAAAAATATATTTCAAAAAACGGAGCAAGTATCATTTTTTTTTATCATGGGACTGTCCACGAAGGCTGATGCCTAAGTACTAACGTACCGTGGGTGTCTTAAGTGTGGTGAGAGGGAGTTTGTTCACACGGGACTTAAATATTTGGAGATTGGGAGAAGAAGAAAAACTTCTGCGGACAGCAGGTTCCATAGTCTTGACACTCTAGGGATGAAGGAACGAAGAAAGCAGGAAGTTCGGGGCCTCTCTTAACTGTACTGTAAAAGGATGCATAAAAGTTGCACTACGTGTTGCTCTGTTGGGAGCTATCAGAAAAGGAATTATACTGGCCAATTCCTCTAAGCAGAAGCCGTAAAAATACCTATAGAAGAGCGACATATCCCCTACAGCTCGACGGTAGGCAAGAAGAGAAAGCCTTTCTGTGAGCGTTGGATCATTAATAAGACGAATGGCTCTTTTTTAAATGGAGTCCAGAATGCTAAATGTTGTAGGGGACGCCATTCCCCAGACAAAAGAACAATATTCTAAAGAGGGTCTGATTTGGGATACATACAGAATGTACAGATTGGAAGAAGATAAATATTTTCTGGCTCGGAAGAGGAATCCAAGCTTTTTTGGAGCTGCCGAGGCTATGGATGAAATGTGTTTGTGCCAGTTGAGGCTATTCTCAAAAGTAACGCCGACAAGATTAAACGACTCTTTGTTCTGCAGAACTTGGCAGCTCATATGTAAGGGATGAACATTGGCAGACTTTTTTCGCGACAGCGAACATGACTGTGTTTTCGAGGCATTAAACTGAACAAGATTTTTGGCGCCCCAATCCAAGATAAGTTTGAGGTCTTGTGAAAGTGATATCTGCATTGACCTGTGCTTGTTTTTCAAATCAGAATTACATGGTGGCTTAAGAAATTAAATACTAGAGTGAAGGGTACTATCGTCAGCAAAACTATGAATGGGATTGATTGTGAAAGAGAGAAGATCGTTAATAGGTAGAAGAAACAGCGTGGGTGCCAGCACTGAGCCCTGGGGCACCCCAGCATTAATTTGGTAGAAGCTGGAGGAATGACCATCTACACTAACTGATATACGTCGATTAGAAAGGAAACTGGAAAGCCAAGAGCAAAGCTTAGGTGGAAGACCATAAAAAGGAAGTTTGTTAAGAAGCCCATCATGCCAGACCTGATCGAAAGCTTTGGATATGTCAAGAGCAACGATCTGGGATTCACCAAGAAATTCAAGGGACTTGTTCCAGTGGCGTGAGACAAACGAAAGAAGATCAGCTGTGGATCTACTGTGACGGAATCCATATTGTCTATCATGTAAGATCTTATATTTTTCCAGATACTTAAAGATTTGGAAATTAATGAATTTTTCCATTACTTTGCAAACAACTGAAAGAAGAGATATAGGTCTATAGTTAGAAGGAAGACTTTTGGATCCTTTTTTGGGAACAGGTTGCACACGTGCAGCTTTCCAACTCTCCGGGAAAATGCCTGTGTCGTAAGAGATTCGAAAGATGCGAGTTAGGATGGAACCAAGCTCGGGAGCACATTTTTTAAACGATTGCTGGTATGCCATCCAGCCCAGACGATTTTTTAGTATTAAGAGAAGAGAGAATAGGCTTGATCTGTTTGACTTTAAAAATTATATCGGACATTTTATGAGAAACAGGGACAACTGTTGGAAGAGGAAGAATAATAGGAGGGTCAAGCGTAGAATTGACAGAAAATTGTTTGGCAAATAGTTCGGCTTTTCCTTTGGAGGTAGAGACAATTTCATCTTCAGAGATTAGGGGTGGAAAAGAATTGGTGCAAAAGTTTTGACTAATATTTTAGGCAAAGGGCCAGAAAGCTTTATTGCCATTTGAGCAAGAGAGAACTTTATCTTTTATCCGATTGTTAAAACGGTCTTTTGCTTCTGAGATGGTCTGATTATACTGAATTCTCGCTTCGATGTTAGCCTGTCGATTTTCGGGACTGGGGTTTTGAAGAAACTTTTATGAGCTTGAATTTTTAAAAGTCTGGCTTTGTCGCGAGATTTAGAAAACCACGGTTTGTAATTTGAAGTTATGGGGTTCTTTTTAGTGTGGGGAATATAGGTCTCAATGTATGGTTGAATTGTTTCGGTAATTTGTTTACATATTTCGGAAGGATCGAAAGTACAAAAGCAGGTAGGATCCCAAGGATAGCTGGCATAGAAATCTCTCAGACCATCCCAGTCGGCCGAATTGTAGTGCCAGACAGTTCGTGGCGGTATGCGTTCAGTTGCCTTAAAATGTGTAGAGTATGATACGGTGACCAAACCATGGTCAGAGCGACCAAGGGGAGCAGTTACTTATGCTTGATAGAATTCGGGGGTGGAAGTAAGAAAGAGATCTGAAAAAAATCTGAGAAACTTTTTTTTTTTTAGAATGGGCTAGTGAATACCACAATATAATAATAAACCAAAAAAAATTATTAGTCGACCCTTTTAACAAAGTTCTTGTAAAAAAGATTTTTTTTACACCTTGTTGAATAAAATCAGAAGATATTGACATAGCTATATTTCTCCCAAAAAGATTTTCCACAAAACAGTGAAAACTGAATTTGTTTTTTATTTTTTAAAGAGTACTTACCCTTTAGATTTTACCAACAAATGCCCAGTTGTAGTTAAATTGAGCAGCAGTTCAGTTGTTTTGAATATCTCTTTTCAAGCGTTCTCCATTCTTATATTATCATGATAAAACCTCTCTCTTTTATCAAACAGTTTTGTGCACCTACACATACATTGAATCAAAAAGCCTGTTAGTCATGGTTATTAATAACCTTTTTTTGTCCACATAAAACAAGATAATGGTCTCACGCTTTTGAAACAATCGGCGTATTTTGCTCTATCGAGAATACATGGCAGCCGCCGAGTCCAGTTAGTCGGCTTCCTGTGCCGACGGGGCCGTGACGGTCGATGCCGATTCAATAGGGGCCCTGCTTTATTTTTACGGTAGATGTTTTTAAAAGTTTAGTACGAAGGCGTAAAAGAGCCACACTAATTTTTATTTTTATTTTCAGTACAAATTTCGACTTAGATCCCGGAATTTCGATTTATATCTTGGAATTCAGACCTAAATGTTGGCATTTTGACTTAGATATCGCAATTCCGACTTATATCTCAGAATTCAGACTTAGATCTTGGAATTCCGACGTATAACTCGGAATTCCGACCTATATTCGAATTCCGACTTATATTTCGGAATTCCGACTTATATCTCAGAATTCCGACTTATATCTCGGAATTTCGACTTAGATCTCTTAGTTGGATTTCCGAGATGTAAGTCGGAGTTTCGAGATCCAAGTCGGATTCTAAGTCAAAATGCCAAGATTTAAGTCGGATTCCTAGATATAATTCAAAATTCCGAGATGTAAGTCGGAATTTTGAGATATAATTCGAAATTTCTAGATCTAAGTCGGAATTCTGAGATATAAGTCGGAATTCCGAAATATAAGTCGGAATTCTGAGATATAGGTCGGAATTCCGAAATATAATTTGGAATTTCGAGATCTAAGTCTGAATTTTGAGATAGAAGTCGGAATTGCGAGATCTAAGTCAAAATGCCGAGATTTAAATCGGAATTAAGAGATCTAAGTAGGAATTCTGAGATATAAGTCGGAATTCCGAAATATAATTTGAAATTTCGAGATCTGAAGTTTGAGATATAAGTCGAAATTGCAAGGTCTAAATCGGAATTTTGAGATACAAGTCGGAATTTCAAGATATAATTCGGAGCTTCGAGATCTACATCGGAATTACAAGATCCAAGTCGGAATTCCGAGGTATAAGTCAAAATTGCGAGATCCAAGTCGGAATTGCGAGATCTAAGTCAGAACTTGTACTGAAAATAAAAATAAAAATTGATGTGTGAGTCCCTTGTTTAAAATCCGCCCTGTTCGTATATTTAGGGGGTAGTTTGAATCTGGTTAAACCTATAAGTTTCTAAAGTAATAATTGGTTTAAAATTTAAAATGCAGGCGAGATTTTATTCTATTCATTGAACTAAAAAAAACAGAAGAGATCATAACAAAAACACTTATGTAAAATAAGGGCCAAGTTTCTATTCAAAAATAAAAAAAAATATTTTTCCCAATTATATTCCACACGTAAAAATGCGGGGACGTATAAAAAAAGACCCTAAATTATTACATTAAAATGTATTTTTTAGCTGAGTCCCTGCATAATAAAATGCATTATAAAGCGTTTCATGTGTCAACACTTTCAAGAAGCTCGTGATCACGGGGTATCTCTAGACGCGAGTATATTTTCACCCTTTTATCACCAACCCCTATTTTTTAATAGCGATATTAAGGAATGCGGTCTCCTGTCCTTTTCTTTTATTGTTAAGTTCTATAAATTTATAGTAGATGGCGATATAAGTTAATTCATCGATACAACTCTTTAACATCTTTTGACATCTAGGTTGCGTAGACACCCGGTAGATGGCGCTGTGTTTCGATTTCTAGATTATACATTCTATTCCACGTCGTATTTGTATATGCTCACGATGTCAATGCTTTTTATATTGAAGACCTCGGTGCAAAAACCAGGTAAGTCAAATTAGACAAAATTTTGGGAAATCAAAAAAGTTTACATGTAGGAACTAGAAAACCATTTTATTTTAGGTTGTAGGAAAGTTAATTAAAAACGGGTTTAATATAAAATATAAGAAAAAATAACTAAAACCCCTTTTTTTTTGGTAAAAAATTGGACTTACCTGGTTTTTGCCCCGAATGTAATAATTTAATGAAAAAAAAAAATGTTTCGACAGTTTTAATAAACTGAACCAAATCAGTACCTCTTAGAAAAGGTAAATAAAAATAAAATATAATCTGCAGTTGTAATATAAACAAAGATTCGGAGTCATAGGC
Organism: Listronotus oregonensis; assembly: GCA_019359885.1. Taxonomy (NCBI): domain Eukaryota; kingdom Metazoa; phylum Arthropoda; class Insecta; order Coleoptera; family Curculionidae; genus Listronotus; species Listronotus oregonensis. Next base: position 65 of record JAHBCN010025389.1, on the reverse strand, counting down.
ATCATCACCTGTAACATCTTTTAGTGGAACTTTAATATCTTTGGGTTCTCCCTTTTTTTTCATTG
>JAHBCN010025388.1:0-11249 GCA_019359885.1 Listronotus oregonensis | reverse complement strand
AAAAAAATGTGCCGCCTTTTCTACTGTCAAGGCATAAATTTGGAAAGAAAAATTACTAAAGCATGGCTATTCACTTAGCTTAAAGGCTTTATATCCATCATCTATAGAAAGACAAAATGTCAAATTATCCCTTAAAATATTTAACCCTTTTTATTATCGAGGCTCTAAAAGGCCCTTTTAATAATTTATCTTATTCACAAGACACACAGACTTTATTAGCATTATATGGACTGGTGGAAAATCGTTAACGTTAAAACTCCCTTAAGGGAAAACATTTATTAGATAAGTCCCAGGAACCTTTCACCAAATCAATACTAGCTGAGCCCAATAAGGATCCTAAATTTTATTTTTTAAAATCAAATGCAAAATTGGTTAGATACTTGGAAAACATCAAATTTTCCAAAAACTTAACTCGGCAGACACACACTGCATTAAGTCACACCATCACTGGACTTCTTGAAGTTACTAAATATTTAACAGAATTAGATATGAATTATGTATTACTAGGCTTTCAAACAGATCCATTGGAAGGGCGTTTTGGAAAGTACAGGCAATTAGCTGGCGGCCATTACCATATCTCAGTTCGCCAACTATATGAGTCAGAAAAAGGCTCAAAATTAATCTGTACTGTCACTAAAATCTAGACATTATGGAAATATTAATATAAATGAATTCTTTCAATCAGATTATGACCCCCTCAGGAATCCCAAGTAGATACCTCTTTAAGTTATGCTGACCAGATTGATAGTTTTTACCCAAACTTGTTATTCAAGACTCGGACTCTGAAGCTGTCAGATCTGAAATGCCAGTTATAACTTATTTGGGTGGATACTGCTGCTACATTTTTTTTAAAAAAAATTAACTGTGAGTTTTGCAAGGATAATCTAACTTAAAAAACCTTGCATTGTAGAAGATTCTTACAATCTTATACAATCTTTAAGTCGGGAGCGTCTTTTATATCCTCGTGAAAAAGTAGTAAATATGGTGTTGGTATCTTACATTATATTTAAAAAACTAATTGATGAATTTGAAGACACTTTTTTGGATATTTACAATAAAAAGTCGTTTCTCTCTCAATTGCTCTTAAAGTATCTATGTAAACATGAACTTTTAACTCCTTTTGAGAAATGCAAAGAGCATATAAAATTTGATAATACAAAAATTTTTCTCAGTAGCATTTCTAACACATTTCTAAAAATTATTGCTCTAAAATAATCATTAATCAACTGAGTAAAACTAGGAAAAGAAAACTACAAACCTTTAGTAAATAGTCTCGTAGCCCTCTTTCTTATTTTAAAAGAGCACCTAGATAAGAAGTATGATTAAACTCCAACTATGACAGTAAACCCCAATTATGACAGTAAACCCCAATTATGACAGTAAACCCCAATTATGACAGTAAACCTCAATTATGACAGTAAACCCCATTCGTGACACTATACCGATAATGACGCTAAAATCTGCGATATTACGTGTATAGGAATATCGGGTTTTTGCTTTGAAATTTCGTTTTCCCAAAAAAAAAATCGAATGGGTGCGGCTAAGGGTTCAGTTCACGTTCTGGCAGCCCCGTTTAAACAGGAAACCCTTAATAACATTATAAAAATTTACATAATATAACAAACTTGAACATAATAATTCCTATTCCTGCTAAATATTTTAGGCCTAGATGTGATGACGTCACGCGCAAAGCACCGAGGCCTTTTCTTGTATAGGAGGTATTGGCCAGAGTCGTGACAACCAACGTGTGCGATCAGCTAATCTTTATAGCTCTCAATGTTCCTAAGAAAGCAAAACTAATAAAAAAAAGCTCGATTGAAAGAAAATAAAATTTTTGAAAATTAAAAAATACTTTTTTAAAAGTTTTAACACGATACCTAGACGTGTCAATTTTTAAGAAAATGTTAAAGATTAAATATTTACAAAAATTTAAGTAGGATTGCTACTATCATTTAATCACACAGAAGTTAGAAAAGAAGAGATCCAATAATCAAAACGGAGAAAGATGCGATGTTGCCTCGTTCCTAAGTACTCTTAGTTGTAAGTAAACCTAAATGGTACAGCGAAAAAAATTTAAGAGCTTTTTAGAAAACATCTACTTAAGATAATTTTGGTATAACCGGCCATGAGAAACTTATTTTATTATGTAACTTTTCCAGGATATTATCTGTCATCGGAAAATAGATAAAGTTCTACAGAAAGGTAAATACAGATCTCTTGATCAAGATCCATCAGCATCCATAAAGAACAAAAATATACAGGATGTTAAGGAAATATAAAAACTTTCTGACCGATAAAACAAGAAAAACTTTAACACCACATAACAGTAAACCCTTATCTCTAAGGACTACCGAAGATACACAAGGACAATATACCCTTAAGGCCCATCACCAGTTCTAGAAACGCACACACGACTGCACTGGCAAAACACTTTTAGACCTAATTAAACCACTGGTCGGTAAGTCTCCATCTTTTGTTAAAAATTCTAGTTATTTTGTTAATATTCTTAAAAATTTAGAAATAGGACCAGACGATACTTTTGTTAGTTTTGATGTAAAAAGTGTGTACACAAACGTACCAGTAGAAGAATCGTTAAGCATTATCCGAGCCAAGCTTAAATAAGATAAAACACTAGTAGAACGCACCACCCTGCCGCTGGATGGACTGATGGAGTTGTTGGAGCTTTGCCTCAGTAGTTCCTACTTTCAGGTAAAAGATAAGTTCTACGCGCAGAATGATGGGCTTCCCATGGGTTCATCGCTCTCCCCAGTGGTAGCAAATATTTATATGAAATGGTTTGAGGAGCATGCAATTGAAACTGCATTAATTAAACCAAAAGTTTGGCTAAGATATGTTGACGATACTTTTATTGTATGGACAGGTAATGACGAAGAAGTTGAAGGTTTCTTAAAACATCTAAATTTCATACGACCTTGTATTAAATTCACAATAGAGAAAAAGCAAAATTCGGCCCTACCTTTTCTTGACTTTCTAATCAAACAAAATAATGGACATATACAAACTTGGGTATACAGAAAACCTACCCACACTGGACAATATTTACGGGCAATACGTACTCTATTTAATCGTGGATTGACCTTAAATAACAGTAGGGAATCCCTGCAAGAGCAACAGGTAACATAACTAGGAATCTTAAGCAGAACGGATACAGTGAGAGATTAGTAAAGAAAACACACGAAAAATATAAAAAAAAAACAAAACAAGAAACTCTAACTTGAACGAGACTCCACGTGACTAAATATTTATGACAATTCCATATATTAAAGGAACTTCGGAAAAGATCCGAAGAATCGCGAATAAGTATAATATTAAAAAGGCATTTAAATCCCAAACTACTCTAAGAATTATCCTTACTAAGACGAGACCAGACAACAATGTTTTAAATAATGACTGTATCTAAAAAATTCCCTGTGAATGTGGTAAGGTATACATCTGTGAAACAAAGAGACCACTCGAAGTTAGAGTTAATGAACACAAAAAACATACGGATCAAGGTGAAAGGTTGAAGTCAGGGATTGCCGAACAAGCTTGGTCAAAACAACCACCCATACAATGGTCGGAAGCAAAAACCATTTATAAAGAAACCCACTGGAAGAAAAGAAAATTTAAAAAAGCTGTATTAATTGTAAACAACCAAAATGTATTTAGCAAGTCTAGCATCGATATTCCGAATATCTGGCAGCCGTTGCTAAAAGTCGGTCAAGCTTAGGTGAACCAGGGATAGTATATACGTCGTAGCTTTTAAGAATAGTTTTTAGTTATCACTTGAAAACGGATGGAGGTACATCATTATCGAAACGTTGTGTAACAATTAACAAATAAAGACAATGGAAGTCCAATATTTTAGTGTTATTGAAATGATTTGTTACGTTTTATCTATTTTTCTTGCATATAATACAAAAATTGCATTTTTGGACTTTAATTTTTAAGTGACAATATAATTTTTCAATTATTAAAAATAATTTATGATAAACTTTTTTATTACTAGAAATTGATTGGTCACATAAAATTCAGATATTTTCTTTTTAAAATTAAGGGTGAATCGTTTTTAAATAAACTTCTTGTATATTTTTTATATATCTGTGGTTCGTAAACAAATACTTTTAGTCCGGATGTTAAGTGCTGTATGTGCTTATTAAATATTATGTCTAATTGCTTGATCTATATAACTTCCTGCAATGTTTATATGATTAAATGACATTGTAAATTGCACATTTAAAATAAATATTATGTAGAAATTACTTTGAATTTTTTTTCCTCCATAACAAAAATCCTTATTAAAAATGGATTTGGGACAATTTTTTGAAACTTTACAAATCGATAGTTGTTAACGCTCTCATTAAAAGTCATAATGGGCACGAAACTTGATAACATCCCTCCAACATCCCCAAAATTAACCTAAATATCAGGTGGATGCATTTGACTAATCGCATTGTCACACAAAAAAAGTTGGATATACCTTTCATGTGCAGTAATTACCACCTGATCACTCACTAACCAGAATTTTTTTCTAATCACAAAAAACTGCTGAAAGATAGTAAAAATAAACTAAAAAAAACTGGAATAACTTTACATTTTTATGTAAAAGAACCTACTGAGTCAATATCTACGATCAGTATTAAGAGCAAGGGTAGTTTTCTAACCTCAAAAAACGGACTAGTAGTCACTACATTTAAACCTTTTCAAATCTTGTCCAAATTTCGTATAGGAGTTTTTTTTTGGTCGCTGACTACAAAACTAATGTTCAATTCTAAAAATTTAAGATGACAGATCTAAAATTGCGAATATGTTTTTCAAGATGGCGAATACATTTTTCGAAAATTAACGAATTTAAGCCAAAATTTGTATAAGATAATTTTTGATGTTGCTGATTCAAAATCTAAAGTAAAATGTGATAGAATCCTAATGGTGGATAATAGTAATGCAATAAAATGAAGATTATGCGTACTAACAAAAATGTTTCTTGCATTTTTTAAGGAACTTCTGTTTTGCTAACTGGTATTTATTTGCAAGAAACATTAATTATTATTTATTACTAGATGAAAAGCCTGTCTCCGCCAGGCGAGAGACAATATTAAGTAGCCTCTCTCTCCGTAAGGCGCCTTCCGTACGGCTAACGGTAAAAAAAAAACACTTTTTTGCTCCTATTTTTGTCCCAGGGGCGCAATCCAAAAAAACGGGCTTCGTTAGGTTCTAGCCACTGCTAAAGACTACCACTCTCCCAAATTTCATGATTTTAGCTCAAGCCATAACTTCAGAATCACGTGGACAGACAAATAAATATGTATACCAACCTACATATAAATATATCCACAGTAGCAAATTATATATACAGGGTGCCACAGATTCGAGTGCATGCATGGGGATCTTGGAAACAGTAAGAGATACGAAGTCGGTTAAATTATGGCAAAGTTGCGCATTTAGGTGCCTAACAACATGCCGATTAGAAAGTTGTAAAATTCCGAGTACTTCCGGAGATATCCGGCAAAAACCGAAATTTGCTGATTTCGTTTTTATTTTTTTATGGCGGAGTGAAAGAAATATATATATTTCTTTCACTCCGTAAAAGTCTTGTTAGTAACACGGTGGCAACGATCCACGTGCTAAAAACTAAGTTAAAGTCAATGTAGTTTAAAGAGGAATGTGAATGAAGTTTTGTTCTTCATTGCTATTAAACCTGTTTCATGTTTTCAACTCACATATGGTAAGAACTTTGTAAAAGAGAGAATTATTTTTGGTTGGTTTCACTAACAAGAATCATTTTCTTTTATTTTTAGATTGTCCTGATGATGGGAAAAGTTTTTCCGAAAGCTCGACTTTTTCAATAAAGAGTTAATTACTTAAAGTGGCCTTTCAATTGACTGCATTTCCACTACTCTGGTTTCAGATTTTTTTCTTTAACTAGTCAGTCACGACTACCCTTCCTCTTTTTATATATATATATATATATATATATATATATATATATATATATATATATATATATATATATATATATATATATATATATATACTATATATATATATATATATATATATATATATATATATATATATATATATATATATATATATATATAGATAGATTATTTATTTATTTACAGCAGAATTTTAAAAAATATGGGTTGATAATTTATTGCCTACTATTTAAAGGCTTTTTAAATGTGACAACAAAAATGTTTAATTAGTACGCATAATCTTCATATTATCGAATTCCTATCTTTTATTTTTTTAGATTACTTAGATTTGGTCTTGTTAAAATGTTTTTTTTTACTTAAATACAATTTTTTTAATATTACCGCTTTTATTTGCAAAAAAACACTTTTATGTCATATTAAGGTCAATTAACATGATGTGCATTGATGAGGCGTTGGATCGGCGTTGCCAAATGAATTGTTAAAAATATTTTAGACTGTTTATTGATAAATGGAGTATCGTTAAAAGAGGAATTTAAAAAGCTATTTAAATATCGAAAAATAAAAGATGGCCACCATATAAAAATCAAAAGTTTTGGATAGTAACTGAAAAACAAAAGACGATCGGGAAAAAAAAATTGATGGCAAAATATTCGTCGCCAAAAAGTGTCCTTATAATGTCATAATTTAAAACATGTTAAAATTAAAACAAATGAGTAAAAATAAAAATCGACGATTTTGACATTTTTACTAATATCATTAGAACTAAATTTTCAAAAAAAAATTAATATGAAACGTTACAATTATTTTTTGGTAACTTTTTACAGAATTAGACTTATTATAAAAATATAGTAAATTGCACCCCACGTTTTATTACTATAATTGAATTATTTTGTTAATTATTTAATTTTTATTTTAATCTTATTCCAAATAATTGATAATAATAATTTTTTTTTTAGTTTTTTTAAACTATAATTTATTTTCTTTTTTTTTAGTCCCAAAACAAAATCAAAAGTAATCTTAATCAGGAGCCTTAATTTTTAGTATATCTCATATTTGTCAATAAATCTATTATGGCCAACGGGTCATAGCAATATTTCATAAGAAAAAAAACCCCATAGATCACCCAACATGAAGATAAGTGAAAAACAGTTTTTCCAAAAATAATTCTTTTGTTGCCAGTAGTAGAAATATTTTGAAACATTTTTGTAATATTATATAAAAATCCCAGCACTAAGAGGCAATGCACTTTTAGAAAAATTAATTACTTACGTGGCAGAAAATGCTCTCTAATCGGCTATAATCGGTCTTTTCAACGCGACGGGCGAATAATGAATGATCCCAAATATTCCCTTAATTTTTGTCATGGTCATTTTGCACATACGTGTAGATAATGCAAAATAATGAAATTATCCGCACCATATTTTTATGTGGCAGTTATATATTATAAAATATCTTATAATTGTTTTTATTTTATTTATAAAGTAAAAAAAAATAATTAATTAATTATGGTTTTCTCATGTTTTAGGAGTAATCAGCTCTTAAGTTGGATTTTTTTTCTACAATTAAAAATAAAGGCAAAATTTTGTTCAAATACATCCTTTTGGTAAACATGCTACTATCTTTGGATTTTTTTAACTTTTTTTAAGTAAAATTTCGTTACCAAATTTGGTTTAATCGTTCATAACGTTTTTTTAAACTATATTAACTTTGTCCTAATATATTTCAAAAACGTCAAATCAAATTAAATCAATATTTATTGAGAAGCCAAAAGCTGTACAGGGTGGGCCAAATTAGGCACTTTTAAAGGGAAACTCCCATTTTTAAAGGAGATAGATGAAAACTAATGTTGGTGTCTGGAGCTCAATTTTCGTTAATAACATAATGGTAAAAACCGCACATCGATATTTGTTACCATTCTGAGTTAAAGGGTGTTTTTCAAAAAAGTTCATTTTTTAAAAATCGCTGTAACTTTTTTGCTATGGGAAATTTTAGTTTCTCTAAAAACATTTCCAAAGCAATTTTTACGTAGAATTTAATGATGTACATATTTTTTTTTCAATCAATAGTTTAATAGTTATTAACAGAAAAATCGATGTTTCATATGGGACACTCTGTATATTTTTTGAATAATTGAAAATAACTTTAAGTTACCTTTCCAAAATATAGCACACTTAATATTTTAAAAAAATGAAACTTATATTTACAATGAATGATGTCGAATTTTATATCAATGTAAACTATATTTTAGAATAAGATTAACAAATAAAATAAAAAAAAACAACAATAAAAAGTAAAAAAAACCAGCGCAAGAGATTTAGCTACAGGAGATGTTCGAATTGTCGACCGGTCCTTTTATGTACAAAGGGGACCGTTTCCGGACATTTCTTGCAGAATTCATCAATTCAAGAGGGGTGAAGATGAAACCCTTGCACAACCGCTACTTCTAATTCTCATTTTGGAACGTATAGGTAATTTAAAAATAAAACCTTCAGTCTTCCCCAAAGATAAAATTCCATGGGCGTTAAGTCCGGTGACCTCGCTGGCCAACGGATGGGACCTTGGTTAGCTATCCAATTATTGTCAAAGTTATCTGCTAAAAAATTACTAATAATTTCAGCGTTGTGAGGCGGTGCCCCGTCTTGCTGGAAAAATATATTTCCGAGTTCCATTAGAGGTAGATCATCAATGAAGTGTTCTATTTGTTGTCTTAAAATTTGCAAATATCATTGAGAGGTGAGGATACCATCATAAATTAACGGGCCAATAATCCTTCCTCTAAAAATACCTGCCCAGACACTAAACCCAAATCTTCCCGGGTTTCTTAGCTTGACTACTGAATGAGGGTTTTGCTGCGCCCAAGTATACGAGTTATAGCGATTAAAAATACCGACACTGCTTATATACGCTTCGGCAGTCCAAATACCAACGGTGGGAAATCGGCACACGGTTACATTTTTCCAGAAACCACCGACAAAATCTATGCGGTGTTCAAAATCTCCAGGTCTAAGATGAGGGACTTTTCTGGTCCTGTATGGTTTATATTTGTATTTCTTTAAAGTTCGTCTAACATTAGTTCTTGCCAGTCCTGTTAACGTTTTCAATTTTTGTTGACGTTTTAAATTATTTTGAACGGCTCCTAAAACTATTATCTCTTCTAACCCTTATCCCTATTTGTTATATCCCGTTTTGCCCTTTTTTTTCAAACTGGCAACTATTAATAAGGTTTGTGGCAATCTTCCAAAAATAGCTTAAAAGGTTGTCTTCTTTTTGGATATTATAATTTTCAAATTTCATTTTAAATTTATTTGAAAGATTTGACTAAATTGCGGCTGGTTAAGCCAAATAAACCTTTACAGTTACCAATAAGCATTTGTTTTCTTTATCAACGGCGGCCCCGCGGCGTACTAAGCCTACTTGTTTAAAGTGGGCGAACTATTAAAAACTCTTTATTTCGAAGAGAACTCGAGCAAAATATTAAGTGTACTATCTTTTGGGAAAGGTAATTTAAAGTTATTTTCAATTATTTAAAAATATACAGGGTGTCCCATATAAAACATCGATTTTTCTGTTATTAACTATTAAACTATTGATTGTAAAAAATATATATTTAAACCATTAAATTCTACGTGTTGCTTTTGGGAAATGTTTTTACAAAACTCAAAATTTTCCATAGCAAAAAAGATACAGCGATTTTTAAAAAATGCACTTTTTTAAAAAACACCCTGTAACTCAGAAATGGTAACAGATATCGATGTGCGGTTTTTACCATTATGTTACTAACGAAAATTGAGCTTCAGACACCGACATTAGTTTTCATCTATCTCCTTTAAAAATGGAGTTTTCCCTTAAAAGTGCCTAATTTGGCCCACCCTGTACAATAATTTACTTTAAACTAATACATAGGTATTCTATTTTGACTTATCAATAGCACTTATATTAATATCTCCAATAAGACGGCAAAAAATATAAGCAACGAAAAGACAAATGAAAATATTGCCATAAAACTAAACTAGTTTAAGTCTAAATAAAAAAAATGTAAAAACATCAGTTATAAAGCAAAAACATAAAAGTTATATAAAACGTTAATATTAAAAACGTCAAAACTTTTATTACATACAAAATGAGATTTTATTAAAAAAAAGCTTCAAAAACGATCAACAATAGAAAAGAGGTTTCCTACAACTAATACTAAAATCACAATACAAATCACTTTAAAAAATTTTGTTCCCTATTTAAAAAATCACTTAATATGGGAATTGTTTTAAATAAACATCCGAATAGTTTTAACTTTTCAACAATGTACCTTAGAACTTTATTAAAACGCTTGGTATCAAGCCGCCTTACATGCAGAGGAATTATTATACAGCATGTTTCTTAATAACATGCTAATATTTAAGGAGATGATTCATGGATCCATTTTAAGAAAAAACTTCATATGAATGTACGTCTTATCTTTTTTTAGATACGGGGGTGTTAAAATTTCCAACACCTGATATAATTGATTTTTGTGTTCAGGGAATTTTCTGTTACTATTCCAAAAATCCTATTTTTGGTAATCGTATTCTTTATTCGGGTGGAATAACTGTGTATATAGGACCGTTTCTCTAATTTTTTTTTATGCAAAAAATGACACCCTTATAACCAATCATATCATAAAACGTGAGGATTTTTTTAAGATTTAAATAGTGGTTTGCTGTGTGCAATTCTATCTGCATCACCTATAATCCCAATATATTTTTTGCAGCAGAAAATTATATTAGACCTGGGGTTGTATATTGTATATTCCCAATAACATAAACCTGATGTTTTAAATTCAATATTTTTCCAGCCAATTTTTCTACTATTAAGTTAATTTAATCATAGTGCTTGTACCTTTTTTATTTTTATCTTTTAGTTATTGTGTAAACGTACCCATTATCTAGAATAGACTAGAATAGAATAGAATAGAATAGAATAGAATAGATTTTATTTCCATTATAGTACAGTGTGGTACATAGGTTCGTCAGGAAAATATTTACATATTTAAAAATGTATAACAATTGCTATATAGTATATAAAAAATACTAAGTAAAACTTACAAACAATAAATTATTACATATACATATAACATAAAAAAAACCAAATAAAGTTAATAAATAATGAAATAGACATAATACACTAAATAAAACACACAATATATAATTAAATGTATAATGATTGTGTATAGTATATATAAAAAAATACTAAGTAAAACATAAAACAATAAATGACTTACATATACATATAACATAAAACATACAAAATAAAGCTTAATAAATAATAAAATAGCAA
>JAHBCN010025387.1:0-11208 GCA_019359885.1 Listronotus oregonensis | reverse complement strand
ACCTACTTGATAAAGAACAATGTTAAAAATAACACGATTACCCTTTTTGAAAAAAAGGCACTTTTTTTTATGACATACTTCATGACTTTTTTTTAAAAATCCTAATAAAAAAACCAAAGGGCCCGGGGACTTTTTCGTTTCAGTAGCGGGGGAACAGCAAAAGCCCCATCAAAAACCGGGGTCAAGTTCGGGCCCCGATTTTAATTTGTTGCCGGTAAAAAAAGCGACGAGACGGTGGCAAAAAAACCCGGGGGTTTTTTGTGGATTAGTGGTTTACTATACTGTAATAAGTAATTCTAAGACATTTAAAATAAGTGGTTATTTGAGATAAAGATTTTGTTTTAAAATTTTTTGTTAAAAAAAAAAATGATGTGGGCAGAACGGTTACGGAGTTAGCCATCTTCGATGTTTTTTTTTTTTTATCTTCGGACAGTCAACGAAAACCCAAAGGGCCCAAAAAAAGCGTGTGTACACCAAATTTAAAAAACCAAAAGTTGAGAAATTTTTTTCTAAAAAAAACTAAGAGTTGTCAACTAAAAGTTTCTCTTCTCAAATTAGAGAAAAAGTGGAATTTTTTTTGTAGAAAAAAAAAAGCTGTCTTCTCATTTTTAAAAAAAGTGGAAAACTTGTTGCCCAAGAATTGGCGAAAAGGGTTTTTAGGTAAAAAGTTCTTCAGTTCCCACTAGTTTTCTAAAGTTGTTTGCTCAAAGTACGCAGCAAAAATTTCCTTTTTACTTTGTCAACTTTTTTTAATCTTTACCGACACCCGGGGGAAACCCAAAAAAATTTAGCACAAGATTTGTCTCTCCAGAAGTGGAGACAAAAAGGGGTTTGATTTAAAAAACAAAAAAACAAACCCAACTTGTGGAAAACTTAGTGGATGACTTTGGTGTAAATGGGGTTTTTTAAATTAACGTGCCGTGGGCGGGGTTTTTTGGATGGAAAGGGGGAGTTCATTCCCCGGGATTAAAAAAATTAAAGGGTTTTGGGGGGAAAAAAAGGAAGGGAAAAAAGTTCGGGACCCGAAACCAAACTGTGCCGGAGAAAAATTATACGGCCAACTTTACGAAGCAACAACCGTGAAAATACTTATTAAAGAGCAACAGATCCCCAAGCCCGTCGGGGGCAACAAAAGGGAAATTTTTTTTTATAAGCTTTATTAATAAAGGGGACAAACGACTTTTCTTTAAATCAAATTAATAAAGATTAATTGGGGAGGAGGGTCAATTTTGGGGGATATATACAGAGTATACAGTTGGGAAAAAAAGAGAACTTTTTTGACCAAAAGGGGAAAAAACCCTTTTAAACCCCGCGGGGGGAAATGAATGTAATGTGTTTTCCCGGTTAACGTCATTCTCAAAAAAAACGCTGACAAGATTAAATGATTTTTTGTTCGGCAGAACTTGGCCTTTTATATGTAACGGATGAACATTTTTTTTGGAGACATTAAAGGGGCCCCAGTTTTTGGCGCCCCAACCAAGATTAGTTTATAGTCTTGTGAAAAGATATCTGCATTGCCTTTTACGCTTGTTTTCCACCAAATCAATCGGGGAAAAAAACAAATATTAAAGTAAAGGGGGAAAATGTCAGCAAAATTTTGAATATGATTGAATGGGAAAAAAAGAATGTCAATTTAAAAAAAAAACAGAGTGGGGGGATATTTTCCCGGGGGCCCCAGCATTAATCTTAGAAGCTGGAAGAATGACCAACTAAATAACGGGGAAGTCGATTAGAGAGGAAACTGAAAGGCCAAGAACAAAGTTTAGGGAACCCGAAAAAAAAAAGTTTATTATGGAGCCCATCTAGCCAGACCTGATCAAAAGCTTTGGATATATTAGGAGAACAATCTGGGTTTCACCAAGAAACTCAAGGGATTTTTTTCCAGTTGTGGGGAGAAAAGAAAAGAAGAGCGGCTGTGGATCTTCTGTACAACCCTACTGTCTTTCATGTAAAATTTTGGTTTTAAAAAAATACTTCGTAGGTTAAAAATTAACTAAATGGGCCCCCAAAAGATTTTAAAATTAAAAAAAAAACAAGAGAATTGACTGTCAGTATATTCATGGCAATAAAAACTACACGATTAGTCAAAAAATTGGGGGGAATTTTTCCCCCTTTGCGTGGCGCCCCCGTAGTTTTTAAAAACAAAGAAAGGAAGGAGCCAAAAAAGGGGATTTAAAAAGCGTTCTGGGCAGATTTTTTTATTTTGGGTTTTGGGGGTCCAAGATAATGTATTTAATTTGTGGTTACCAAAATAAGTATCGTTTTTTTAAAAAAACTGTTGTAAAATTTAAAAAAAAAACATTTTTTTACTTCAAAAATAGATGCTGAAGTGAATCCCAGTGTATTTGGGGAAGGCCCCAGAGGGACTTGCAGTTTTTTATTGGGATAGCAAGTTATAATGAATTAAACAGACATCTATGTTATCCAAGCATGTGTCAAACTATAATGTGTGTGTGAAAAGGTAAATATCACAACCTAAACATTCTCTTAGACAATGAAGCTGCTCCAAAAAATTTTTTTTCACGAAGGAGCGCCTGCACGACCGGGGAATTCTTGTCGCCAGGCACAACTGCATAGAACTTTTTTTGGGTTTTTGAATTTTTTAGGAATAAATAAATATAGCAGATGAACTAGCAAAAGCCGGTTCTGACCTATCAAAACAGGTGTTAAAAATCGTTGGGGAACCCTTCTAGGAAACTAACAGATGAGGTCCTTCCTCTGGGGCACACTAAAAAGACAAGCAGGGGGACCAACATGTCACTATCATAAAAAAAACACCCAGTAAATGGGCATAAAAACCCCACATGTATTTTGCGGGGGGGGGGGAAGAAACAGCGTTAAATAATACACAACTCAATACACTGACACTGGCACATACTATTTGAAATTTTAAAATGCAAATCTGTTTAACATCTTGTTTGGTAAAATCTGTTACCCCTGCAAAACACACAAAAAAGAAAGATTCCCATCCTGTACCATAAATCAAAAACCCAATGCATTTCATATGGGAATGTCAAGATATGCACAGGGATTTGTTTCCAAAAAAATTTTTTTTTATGCCCCTTTTTTGTTTCTTGCTCACCAATAGAGCTATGCAGATTACCATGCAAAACATTCCTTTACAGTCCATCTAGGGGGGCCCTTTTTTTTTTAGGGTTTTCCCCAGCGAAAAAAACCCCGGGAATGGGGCTGCCTGCACGCCCCCCTTCATGTCATACCTCTATAATATTTAACCCCCGGAAAAACTTTTTTACTTCAGTTAAGACATCCACATACCCCTAGCCTTCCTGGACTGTTCTATCTTAAAAAAAAAAAATACAGACTGATGACCCCTTTTTTGGCCCCCGAGTTGAGCTTTTTTTTTTTTTAATTTTCACCTGGGGGTTTAAATTTTAAAACCCCTTTTAAAAAAAATATCAAAACAAAAATATCGCAAATGAGTCTGGATTACTTTTTTTTTTACATTCTTAAGTGTTATAAAAGGCAAAATTTGGCAATAGTGTAAATGTGGATTATTAAATGGTAAAAACCCCCTCAAAAAAGCAAAGAAAAAACAAAACCCATAAAATTTCAATGGTTTACCGTTGAATGTACGAACTGTTAAAAAAGATTACAATTTTGTAGAAAACCCCTGGGAAAAATGAATTAGAGAGTTGGTCAAAGTCAAAAAAAATCTCTTAGCGAAAACCCTTTTTCTTTTTTTTTTTGATTTTCCCGGGGGACACCAAAAGAAAGTTTATTAATATTGCCATTGTAAAAATTTCCCCGAGGGAAAAAAAAACCCGAAGTTACGGTGAAATAATGAAATAAAAAAAAATGTTACACATATAATTCCTTATAGACATTAGAATAACTAAATATGGAAGATCTTTTTTTACAAAACAATGTTATGTATAGCTACAAAAAAAAAATAAATTTCATTGGCATACAAACATATAAAAAAGTTTTACTTTTTTATTTTTTATTATTATGTTTTCCCCGATGTAAAAAAAATTAAATAACCACATACAAACATTTGCACTTTTATCATTTCTGATATATATTATTTTTAAAAAAGTGTATAAAACTTAATTAATATAACAAAATGTATATCAATAATTACCAAAATTTTTTTTTAATATTTAAACAAAAGTAGGTATTTTTTAACAATGACGAACGAAAATTTATTTCAAAAGGGTCCTACCATTGCAAAAAATCAAATAGGAAATGTCGGGAAAAAACATTTGAGAATCCAAATTTTTAAAAAAAATCAATTTTAAGGACTATTTTTTTTTTGGTAACTTTGAATTTTTTTACTTTTTTTAAAAAAACGGGTACAGCATCTTTTTAAATAAACAAAAAAAAACAAAAAAATATTAAAACAAACAATGACTTTTACATTTTAATTATTCTGTCATTTACAAATACATTAAAAAATATTTTAAATAAAAAGTTGTTTTTTTTATTTACGGGCGTGCCCCTTTCCCTTTTAAAAGCCCCCTTCACAATTTCAACCCCGGGGGATTTCGTCTGGATGCACCAAAATATAGCGCATGTCAGTGGTAAACTCCGGGGGAAAGTTTTCCCCTTTGATTTGTTATGTTATAACCATTCAAAAAAGGGCTTTTTTAAAAAAAAGGATTAAAATATTGACAAAACCTTGGGGTTTTAAAAAGGGGGGGAAAAATGTAACAACACAGAATAAAAAAAAAACGATAAACAGATTAAATCAAATTTGGTGCCTATAAGAATTGGTTTTAAGAATTTTATAACCCAAATAAAAAAAAAAAAAAGGAGGATTTTTTTTTTCAAGAAGGCAGAAGCTATAGTGAATTGATTAGCAGGGGAAATTTTTTTTTTTTTAAAGTGTTACAAAAAATTGCAAGAACGTCGTAATATGTATATTTTTTTAAAAATTCAAAAAAATATCATTTTAAATTTATCTTTTCCTATAGCAGGACAAAAAGTGATCCATAGCAAAGGGGGTTTGGGGGAATAAGGGCGAAAGGGTTTTGCCCCCCCCAGACAAAATGTAAATAACCAATAATCAAAAATGATATTTTTATTTAATCAAATAACCCAAAAAAAAGTATAATAATCTTAAATTTTACATTAATTTTCCCTTAAAAAAATCCCAGACATCCAGTTAATGCTTAAATTCACGTAATATATCTTTTTTCCGATTTTTTTCGTGGTGGGAATTATTTTCACCCTGACTGTCCCCAAAAACCGCACCCGCTGCATCGTATTCCCCAACCACACCGTCGAGTTATTTCAAACGGAATATAAACACGAGAAAAATATATTTCCTTTTTGGGGGCCTGGGTTTGATTCGTTGCAGGGGGGATTTTTATTTGTTGTTTTTCCCCTTCTTTTATTCAAAAATACAAGAATGGAAAAAAAAAGCAAAGAATTTTTCAAAACAATGATTTTTCCCCGGCTTTACCATACACTACTTTTTTTAAAAAGGCGTTAAAAATAAATCGATCCACGTCTGTAACAGATTAAAACCTTTTTTGTTTTCCATGTTTGTTTTTTTTCCCCCGACTGGGCTAAAAAAAAAGATTATCGTATCATACATACTCTTATTTCATACAATAAACTGAACATAGAGAGTGCAAAATACTAAATACAAAAAAACTAAAAAAAAGTATTGTTTAATGTTTTTTTTAATACCCCCCTTTTTTTTTAAAGGAAACCTTGTCCATAAACAATTATATTTATTTACTAGTACCTAAATCTTTTAGTCAATATCAAAAAAATTTGGGGCTTTTTGAAAACCCAAAAAACTGTGTCAAAGTTTATTAATTAAATTTTAACCTCGAAACTTGTTTATCTAATTTTCCTAATTACGTAAAGCGGCATGATTCGATAAAATTTATTGCCATTTCTCGAGATCCAGGTGGCGATTCAAGCGCCCCCACAATCAATATGCAGCAGACAGGCAGAACTGTTTCATGTTTATTGCCTGTTAACAGATTTACGGCCTCTTATTCGTATTCGCAGGATTGCAAGCGGGGTTAAAAATTCACTGTTTGGGGTGCGGGGAATTGCTGTCACAGTTGGTTATAGTGTATAGAAAAGTCAGGCCTGCTGACGGTGATTTAACAGTTAATACCAGAGGGTGGGGAACCGCAAGAACCACCGAATGGGCCCCTTGTAAAAAATTTATTTTGATCCAAAATTACGGTAAATCATTTTTTCCCTTTTGTAGTTGTATCAAAAAGGGACTTTTTTAAAATTTTTTGAAATTTATACTTGCGTCTAGAGAAACCCGGATAAAAATTGCCTGGCCTTGGCAGTGTCGATACATGAAACATGTTTTTTATGCAAATCCAAAAGTTGTCTTTGCAGTTTTGTCTGAAATAAAATTTGGGGGAAAAAAAAAAAAAGAGTTTTAAACCCAATCAGAACTAACCATGACGACCAAAAATGGATTTTTTTTAATGTATCTAAATTATCCCTACAAAGAATTAATTTTTTTTTTATAATTTTAGATATGGTAGAAGTTATAAATTTTTTAAAAAAATGTAATTATATTTTCCCCGGGGTTTTTTTTAATACGTTGTTAAAATTTTGTTTTTTAACTTCAAACAAATAATTTGGGGCAAAAAAAAACCCCAAGTTCTAGTCGGTAATGGTTTTGTTCTGGTTAGTTAAAAAAGGTTTTTTATTTTCCCAATTATTTTTTTGACGGGAAAATAAGGGGAGGTTTTAAAAGACCCCAAACTATTACTTTACACATTAAAATTAATTTTTTTAGGTTATAAAAAAGGGGAAGAAGCCGCCAGCCATATGGCTATCCAGGTTTCTCTAGACGCGAGTGATTATTAATTAAATAATTCTGCATCTATTGGTGCAGAATGAAATTAATAAACAATAGTTTCGAAGATATTTGATTGCAAAGATTGTGTTTTTTTTGGGTTATATTTTTAACTCAAACTTTTTTTTCCCATGTTTAATGGGGAAAACTAAACCCCTATTAAACAACGACCCCAAAAATTTAAAAAAAAACACATTAGTCTTATTGATTGTTACAATACACTTTTTTAATTATTAATTAATAAATAATAACAAACTGATTTTATTTATTATTATTATTAAACTTGTGGAGGAAATACACCCAAAACAATCTGGCAACAACGCATGTATTTAACCCGCGAATATAGTATACAGTGCGCATGTGTCAAAATTGACTGATTGTTTTTAAAAAATATACTTGACCGATTTTAAAAAAAACAGTTAGTCGTACGGGGGAAAAAATAATAGTCGGTGCAAAAAAATTTTGGCCTTATGAATATCGACGCAGTGGGACGGACTCATAAAACGTAGAGAAAAAATTTATTCAATAAAAAAAAATTTAGGATCATTCAAGATAGCGGATAATCTTTTTTTAAATTTTTTTTAAAACATTTTCCAATTTAAAAAAAAAGGGCCCTATAAAAAAATTTTTTTACTTAAACGAAAAAAAAATTTTTGAAAAAGTTCACCCATATTCCTGAATGACAGGAATATCTACTTTTTTTGCAAAATATCTTTTCTATAAAAAAAGACCATTTTTTTCAAGGGGTTTATTAAAAATAATTGCCCAATACTTTAAGAAAAAATGTTAGCTTTGTAAAAGACAATTATAGATTAGAAAGTCTTTTTGATCTTCACTTTAATAAACGTAAAAAAACCCTGTCTGCCGAAATCTAAAAAAAAAGGGTTTTTAATTTTTTCATGAATCTCCGAATTTTTTTTTTTGGGGCCTTTTTCCAGAAACCGAAAAAGGTTTTTTTAAAATTTAAAAAAAAAATCCATATTCCCAAGCATTTCCCCCAAAATTTTATGACTATAATGGCCGGTTGCACCAAAAGTATCTTAAGTAGACCTTTATTAAGGACCCTTAAAATTAAGGGTAACTTAAATTGTTTTCGTTTTACCATTAGTTTTTTTTTGAACTTAACCAAAAACAATTTTTTGAAAGATGGCAAGTTTCATCGTTCTTCTTTTAATTTGGCCTTTTTTCTACGCGAATAATCAGAATTAACTGATATTTGATTTTCCTTTTTTTTAGCTTGTTTTCATTTAAATGATAGAAGTAACCGACTTGAATTTTTGTAAAAATTAAAAAATTTATTTTTTTCATTTTATAGACATTAAAAAAAAAAATCAGTAGTTAGTTTGTGATTTTTTGTTGTAAAATTAAAAACAATATGGAAAAAAAAATCTAGGGTGCCTTTCTTTCGGCCATGGAAAAGGAATAATTATTGTCAATATGAAATATAAACACAAATACATCTTTAAAAAAAAAAAATTTTATTATTTTATATGAACAAATTAAATATTCCTAATTTACAAGTAAAAAATTTAAAAATTTTAAAAAAACTAATACACACTTGTCATGTTTAAACTAAAGCTCATCTTCGATTTGCTCAAGTAAGTTGAGCACTGTTGGTTTCGTTAATTTAACCCTTTTTTTAAAAAATTGTAAGATTATCCATTGTCAAAACATTTTTTTTTAAAAAATAACAGAACAGTGCCAAAAAAAAAAAAAAAGGTAAATAAATCTCAAAATTGCCATAAGTAATAAAAATTCACTGTTTCTATTTTTTTCAAATCAATTTTTTACATCGATTTATAATATCACAACCAAAAAACACCATTTTTAAAAAAAACTTCGTTTTTACATAATTTTTATCAAATTAATTATTTAAAATTTTACAAACAAACGAAAAATAAATAAACAATAAACAAAATATTTGTCAAATGTCAATTCCCCAAATTACTTAAGGGATCATTAAAGTAAAAAAAATTACACTTAAAGTTAAGGGACCTTAAAGGGGAACCAATTTCAGCTGGTGCAAGAAACTTTTAAAAAATTTTAAGGGGCAGTTAATGCTTAAGAACAACTAAGTGTCGCAAAAAGTGTTGGTGCAACCGGCCATAAACCCTTTTTTGGCAAAAAAAATTGGGGAAGATTATGGTCGTTTGTGCCGAAAGTGGTTCCCCAAAAGCTATGACATTAAGTACAAACAGAGCTTAAAAATGTTCGAGATAAGAAATTTAGTATTTTTTGGTAATATTTTGATAATTTCCTATGATTTAGAGCTTGACGAGGGAAACATCTAAAAAATGGGCTGGCAATGAGCACCTAATAGAAGTCTGATTCGTTTAAAAAGCACGACAAAATAATTTTTAATATTTGAGATGTTTTTGTCAAATTCAGATTTTGTTTAAACTAAAATAGCCTTGGGGCTATTAAAAAACTTACCTATTTAAATTAATTAAAATAAATTTTGATGTCTCGACCAATTCTTTATTGTCGAAATATTTAAAAATTTTATAAATAAAAAATGGTAGACTATTGATGGTTAGAAATTTGATATCGGTTTTGCCTATTAACAATAATAATAATAATTATAATAACATTAATGGAGTTCGGCCTCGACAAGTGTGCAAAACTTAAGCTAGAGAGGGCCGATACGGGAACGATTTAGAAGCAGACCAGCTTGTGAATGCGCACTACTCCGCCCTCTACGAAACAACGAGAATTATTGATATTTAGGAATCGACCAAAACTGGACTCAAAATTTTTGAGCTGTGAAGGCCGAGCTAAGAAGCAATTACAATAATAAATAAATAAGGTCTTTACACTAACAGTTCCTGTATTGCTTTAGTTTTTTGGGGTACTTAAATGGACGCAAAAATACATTTTCACTGTAGCATCCATCCGCGCTCATCAACATCCCGTTTTTTTTAAGTTTTTAGTACTAACCAAATGATGAAACTAAAAAAAAAAGAAATTGGGAAGTTGGAGCAATTATTTAAGGCAGCGGAGGAGAGCGGGAAATTCCGGGGCCCCCTTTGCAAAAAAACCAAAACGACCAATCACCGATGGGGTTGGGGGCTAAAGCCCAAGGACTGCAGTTAAAACAGCAGAACAGCAGATGCTCTTAGAAGACCAAAATTTAAAAGCCGCAACAGGAAAAATTTTTCCGGGGAAAAAGGAAAAAAATCCCCAACTATCTACCCTTACGTTTGGGGGTTTTTAAAAACTGCTGAGCGTGTGATAAACACATTGGTATACCGAAGTTAGTTTTCTAACATTCCTTATATTGTTTGGGGGATCCTGTCGACAGCAAGCCGAAACACTTATGCACCCCTTTTGTCAGCTTGTTCAGTGAATGCTGTCAGTGCTTACATCCACCGGGGGTAACGACGCGCTTGGGGCCTTTTTTTTCACCCCGACATTACTAGGATCGATGAAAAACAATTTCCGGGAAAATTTTCCCGGGGGTATCGAGGCAGATTGGAAAAAAACAACTATCGCATATATTGGAAAAATTATCTGGAAGGCTCTATCCGGTGCATAAGGTGGGAATTTTGGGTTTCCTGATTGTCGGCGTTTTTGGGGGGATATAGGGGAAAACTGTTGGGGGGGTGAAAGATTGGGGTGTCAACATTCATCTGAACAACTGGTGATGAAAATGCAGAAAGCTTTTTTTCTTTTGGGCCCTTTTTTTACTGAGGCAAAAAAATATGGCCGAAGATCACTGACCAAGCGGTCGCGAGGAGGGTTTTGATACGAACGGTTTTCCGCATGACGCCCTATGGGGTCGGACCCCAGGGGACATCATATCATTCACTTAAAGCTTTTTTCTTTTTTAAATTATCTTCTTTTAAAAATTGATAGAAAACTTAAACTATTCAATTTCTTTTTTAAAATTTTATCTTATTGTTACCAAAAATTAAAAATTTTTTTCTAGCTATATAGAATAAATTGTGTTGAATTTTTTTTTTCAAATATATTGCAATCTTGGTTTTTTTGGGTTTTTTGTTTTTAAAAACATACTGGGGAACGTAATCTTTTTATTTTACCCATTCTTATTTATATTTAAGGGGCGTTGGGTTTTGGTCATTTTTTGCATCTGCGGTTGGGGTATTACATTCTCAATTTGAGGTGGATTCCGTTTCGAACTTGTTTTTTTTTTGGAAAAAAAAACCCAATATTTAAAATTATCACCATTGCTCTTTTTTTGGGACTGTATCAAAATAGCGTTTCAAAATGGCGCGTACCTTTTAAGGCGCTCAAATAGCGCATGGACAAATTAGCGCGTTTCGAAAAGCGCATGTACAAAATAGCGCTTTTAAAACAGCGCGTTTCAAAAAACAAATGTAAAAGAGGGTTTCATTAAATATGGTTTTGGGGTTATTTTATAAAATTTTTTATTTAAAGTAAATTAT
>JAHBCN010025386.1:0-11212 GCA_019359885.1 Listronotus oregonensis | reverse complement strand
CATAAACAAAAAAAAGGGGGGAAATAAATTAATAAAATACAATTATTTTAAAAAAAACAAGTTTATTAAAAAACTTTTTTATAATGGCCAGGAGTAAAAGAATATCAATACATTTTATTATTAGTATAAATAAAAAGACGTAAAAAAAAAAGTAAAATATGTTAAAAAAATAAAAAACAATTCGAGGAACAGCAACACCAGTCAATAATATAAACAGTTACCAGAAATTTTAAAATTACCTGTTTTAGAACAATAAAAATTAACGTTTTTAGGTTTAATAGGCAATAAAAATTGGGTAAAAAAATTATTTTGATTTGGATAAGAGGATAATTAAAATAAATTATAAATAATTAAAAGCAAAGCATTTTTTAAAAAATTGCCGAAAAATTTTTAGTTTTAAAATTTAGTATTCCCCACGAGTCCATCGGAATTGTAGTTATTCATGTTTTTTTAATGTTTTTAAAATATTTAGTTTTTCCATTCATATTGTAGTTTTTAAAAAAATGTATTACACATAGTAATTTAAAAAAAAAAGAAAAGGTTTTATTAAATATTTTTTCAAAAGACGGGAAATTTTTTAAAATATGCCAACCATCGTATTACACCAAACTGTTTATAACGAGATTTAGATTTTAAATTTAACCAAAATTTTTTTTTTACCTGCTAAATTATTATATCTTTTAGACATTTAAAATACAAATTTGAAATACATTTAAAAAAATATTTCAAAACCAAAAATTTTTAAATAAAATTTTTTTTTTTTTTGGGTTAAAAAAGGGAGAAAATATAAAAACTACTTGACATAAGGGTGTAATATTTCTTAGGTTCGCTTAATCCTTTAAAATAGAGTTGAAAATAAAGTATTTTAGAAACTAGATAACATTTTTTTAAATAAAAATTTTTAAAAAATATTTTTTTCGATATCAAGTAGTGTCTAATTTACGTAAAAAGTTCGTTAACATATTGTTTTGATTCATTCTGGTTAGTATTTTTTGAAATGTAGTGGATTTCTTAATAAACAGTTAAAATCGGCAATTGCATTTATTGTTTTTTTTTTTTTTGAAATTTTTAAATCGCAAATTTCTCATATGAATTTTTTAAATTTCTTTTTTACAAAAAAATAAATATGGAATCATTTTTATTGACATAGTTCAAAAAAAATTTAAACGTTGTCTACTTTCGTTTATTGATTTCCGTACGTAAATTGGGTGTAAATTGTGTTTCTTATTTTAGTATTTTAAAAAAAATCTAAATAATAAAAATTTAAAATAAAAAATTTTATTAAACTATTGTAATTTTAAATTTTTTTCTATTTGTATCCTTTTTGCAATATTGTTGCAAAAGTAGTTTATTTTTTACAATGTAAAAATGTATTTCTTTAAATTTAATATAATAGCTATTAATAAAAAAGGTATAAATTAAGTCTTTATTGAACGAATATATAACGAAAAATGATGAGTAAATGTCTGCTTTTTTGGGATATTTTGCCTTACTACTTTTTAAAAGGGGGCCCTTCGGTCCAGGTCCCGGGGTTGAATGATTTGTTAGTTTTGGGTTTTTTTAGGCCCCGCAAAAAAAAAGTATAAAAAACCCCAAAAAAAAAAAAAAACCCAAAAATTAAAAATATGAATCTACTTTTTGGTAAATGGGGCCACCAAAATTTTCAAAAAAAAACAAAAAAAAAAAAATTTAAAATTTTTAAGTTTTTTTTTTAAAAATTAAAAATTCTGATAGCTTTTATAACGTTTTTAAAATGACATTAATGACAAAACGTCATAAAACTAGCAAAATTCCTAATTTTTGCAAAAAGTTTTTAAATTTTTTTGGGTTTTTGTTTATTTTGGGGGCCCAAAGGTGGCCATTGCCCCCAAATGTAGATTAATTTTTTAAATTTTTTGGGTTTTTTTTTTGGGGGTTTTTTTATTTTTTAGCTGCAGGCGATCGGGGAAAAGGGGGGGAAAAGGGGGTTTGAAAAATTTTTTTAAAAAAAAAAAAAAAGAATCCAGAACAAAAATAGCATCGGAAGTAAAAGGGGGAAAAACCTCAGAAGTTTTTAGAAGAAATAATGAAGTGAAGAACGTTTTAGGGAAGAGACATAAAAGCGTAAAAGGGGGTTTTAAAAAAAAAAAAATCAGAAGTTTTAAGAAATTGTTTAATTAGGTTTTAAATTTTGGGGGTTTTAAAATTTTGAATAATTTTTAATAAAATTTTTAAAAAATTTTTGTTTGATCTTTTGGGAAAATTGAAATGACAGTTACTTTATTTTACAAAAGTCAATAAAGTCCTGTTTAAAAGCAAAATTGTTCTATAAATAGTTTTTTATTGGTCATTCGTAATAAATATATTTTTTTTATTCAAAAAAAGATTCATCTCTTTTAAAAAATTTAAATTTTTCCCCAAGGAAAAAAAATTAATTTTATTTAAAACAACTATTTTTTTTTTAAAAAAAAAAATACATTGGAATTGATTGTTCAAAAAATTTTCGGGGGAAAATAAACCCTTTAGGAAAAAAACCATATACCCCGGTTTAATACCCAGAAATTTAAAAGGGAAAAATTTTTTCCCCAATAACATGGGGAAAAGGGGGGTTTGGGGGAAAAAAATATTTTTTTTTAAAATTTTTTTTAAAAAAAGTTTTTAAAAAAAAAGGGGGAGGTTAAAAACCCCAAAAAGGGGTAATAGCAAAAAAAAGACTTTTACTATTTTTTTTTTGGGGGGGGGAATTTGAAGGGGCAGTTTGTATAAATGGTTATTTTTAATTTATTTTTTGTTAAAAGATATATTTAAAATTGGGGATCTGGTTTTTTACTATGTTAACGAAAATTTTTTAAAAAAAATTGGGGGGTTTCCAAAAATGGGGGTTTTCCCCAAAAAAGGTTTTTTTAAGGGGGGGAAAAAATTTTTTTTTTGGAAAAAGTGGTCAAGAGAAAATTTTGAAATATTTTTTAAATTTTTTTGGGGTTTTTAGGGGAAAAGCAACTTGAATCTAAAAAAGTGATTTTTTTTTGGGTTTTTTTATTTTAAACCCTAAAAAAAATATTTTTAAAATCGGGGAAAATTTAAAAACCTTTTTTTTCAAATTTTTTTTTATTCAAAAAAAAGTGGGGGGGGGAAAAGGTTTCCTAAAAAAAACCCCGTATTAAAAAAGGCTAGTCCGTTTTTAAAACCCTTTTAAAAAAAGATTTTTCTATAAATGTTACATTATTTGATGTTTTTAAAAATTAGGGTCCCCCAGAGGGCTTTTTTCGACAAAAAAGGTTTTTTTTTAAAAAAAATTTGCTTTGGGTTTTTTTTATTCATAAAAGTATAAAAAATTAAAAAAATTTCAAAAATTTGATATCTTTTTCCCAAAAATTTTGGAAAGAAAATTTTATACCCCAAGATCTAAAAAATATAAAAGCTAAAAAAAAATTTTTGTGACATAAATTATGTTTTTTTTCGAAACCTTTAATTTAGGTTATAAATATTTTCACCTTTTTTGCAATACTTTAGAATAATAATCAATAAATAAAATTTTCAGGATTTTTTGGTGGAAACCCCGAATTGTTTTTTTTTTTTATAACTGAAAAATTTTAAAAATTTTGACGAAGAGATTATAAAAATTAAATTTGGGGTTTCCCAAAAAAAATTTAAAATTTAAAATTTTTTTAAAAATTTCGGGTTTTTTTTTTTTAAGATTTTAAATTTTTTAAAAATTTTCTTTAAAAAATTTTTTGGTAAAACGGTATGGGGGAAAAACTATTCGCGAGCTTGTTTGGGGAATTTAAAAGTTTTTTTTTTCAGAAAAAAAAAAATCCCAAAATGCATTTATTTTTTTTTTTTTTGAAAGAAAAAACCCTTTTTTCAATATCGAAAAAAGCCCTCAGGGCAATGTAAAAATAGGAAAATTTTAAAATTTTTAAAATTTATAGCCCGGGGAAAAAACCTTTTTTTTGAACTAGTCTAAGCTTGTTAAAATCGGCTTAGCCGTTTTAAGATACAGAGGTTTTAACGGGAACCCCTTTTAAATCCCACTACTTTATTTTTAAAATACAGCAAAAATTTGTCAAACAAAAAGGTTCAAATTTTTCGACTTTAAAAATCAGGGATTTTTTTGTGGTTAATATAGCAAAATTCCAAAAAAATCACTTTTTGAGTTTTTAAAATTGAGTTAGACCCCCAGCGGCCATTTCAAAAAATTAAAATAATTTTTTTTTTCACCATTTTTTCAAAAAAGGGGTTTTTCCCCAACCCCGTGCATAACTTTTTTGGGGTATGGGGCCCTTTTTTTTTTGACCCCCGGTACAGTTTCTATTAAATTTTAAAAAAATCACCCAAAATTTTGGGTAAAAATTTAATATACAAAGTTCTTTTTTTTTCGTTATTATTTAGTTACTGTATCACTTTTTACCTCCCATTAGCATTGAAAAAACAAACAAATGGTTTTTTCTTTAAAAATTTAAAATAAAAATTTTTTTTTGGGAAAATTTTTTATTTTTAAAAAGGGTTTTTTTAAAAATTTTAATGACATTTGGAAAAAAACCCAAAAAAACCGCCGGGGGATGGTTTTGAAAAAAAAAGTTATTAACAAAATAAACCCTAAAAGCAAAAAACCCCTTAAAAAAAAAAGAAAATTTTTTTCCCTTTTGAAAATATTTTTTGGGGAAACGAATATCATAGATAGAGGGGTTTTAAATGGCAAAATTTTTTAATCGACCTTTTTTTTTTGGCAAAACCCCCTTACCCTGGAAAAAACCAACATAAAATTTTTTAGCGAAAATTTTTGTTTGGTTAAAGAAAAAACCGTCAGTTTTTTTAAAAGTTTTTTTACTAAAATTTTTTGGGTTTTTTCCCATAAAATCTTTTTAAAAAAATATTTTTTAGGCAATATTTTTCCCCTTTTTTTTTTTTAAAATTTGTTGTTTTAAAAGGCAATTTTTTTTTTGGGGGTTTTTTAAAAAAGAAATTTTAAGAAAAAAGCAACAAATTTTTTCCCAAACAAATTTTTCCGGCAAAATTTTTTCCTTTTATGATTTATAAACGAAAAATGAAAAAGTTTGTAAAAATAATTTAATTTTTTTTGGGGTTTTTAAAAAAATAATTTTTTAAAAATTTAATAAAAAAGCAATTAACGCTAGAGTAAACATGGGGTACCAAAGGGTTTTAAATTTTGGTTTTTTAAAATTTTTCGTTTGCATTTAAAATAAAATTTTTTAAAGGGACAGAAAAATTTTTTAAAAACCCCAAAGCTCAAAAATTTGGGGGTTAGCCATAGAAATTGGGGAAACAAATACACGATTAAACAGATTTTTTTAAATTACTTTTTTTTTATGTTTCCAGGTTGTAGTTTTTTTTGGAAAATTGCCCAAATAAAAGTTTTTATTTTTTAAAACCCAACCATTTTAGTTTTCCAAAAAATTTTTTAAAATTATATTTTTTATTAAATTTTTTTTTTTTTTTTTTTTTTAAAAAGGAAAAAAAAACCAAAAAAAAAACCCAAACCCAAAAATTTTTTTTTTTTTTTTTTTTTTTTTTTAAAAAAAAAAAAAAAAAAAAAAAAAAAAACCCAAAAAACCCAAAAATAACTAAAGCCCATGAACAAAAAAATTTTTAAAATTTTTTTTTTAAAAAAAACCCCTTTAAAAAAAAATTTTTCCCAAAAAACCAAAATTAAAAAGGGGCGGCCAGTCAGATTAATAAATAGCATTTAAATTAAAAAATAAAGGGTTTTTTTTTTTTAAAAATTTTAAAAAATTTTTTTAAAGGGGGGTTTAGTTTTCACCTTACAATTCCTGTTTTTTAAATACAGTGACGGCCATAAAATCTTAAAAAAATTTTAAAAATTTTTTGATTTTTCCCCCAAAATTTTTTTGTAAATCGTTTTTTTAACCCCTTTTTTTTTTTTTTTAATTTTAAATATAAATAAAGCAAAAGGAAAAAAGAAAATTTTTTTATTTTTTAAAAAAAACCAAAAAAATTTTAAAAAATTTAATTTTAAAAAAAAAATTCAAAAAAATTTTTAAATATCCTTCCAAAAAAATTTAATTTTTTTTTTCCCCCGTTTTTTTCAAAATTTTTTAAAATTCCAGGCATCGAATGGAAAAAACCCAAAGTCCGGATTTCTGAACCATTCCAGCCCAAAATTTTAAAATCCTTAAGTTCTTTTTCATTTCGGGCCTTTTCCCCCCCTTTTTTTTTTTTTTTAACTAATAAGCCCCAAAAATTTTCCCCCATAAATATATACGATAAAAATAAATATCCAAGTCCTTGGGGCACTCAGCCACCCCCAAACTTTTTTCCGAAAATCCCCATACTTTGCCGGGATATTTTTCATCAAATGTTTCCCCGGGGCCCCTTTATATCTTAAGTATCCCATTGTGCACAAACTGAAACATTTTTTCATCGGTAAATATTATATTTTCCTAAAAATGGGGGGTTTTCCGGGCAAACCCAAGGTTGCCCTTTTTTTTGGGGATTTTTTAAAAAGGGGGTTTTTTAAAGGCCCCCCTGGGCGGGGGGGGGAAAATTTTTGGCCTTATTCTTCGCCGCCCCCCCTTTTAAAAACCCCAAAAATTTAAATTACCCGTTTTTCAACTACTTTTTTTAAGGGGTTTATTTTTCCAAAAATTTTTCTAAATTTTGTCTTTTTTTGACGATAGTTTGGGGCACCACTTCCGTTTTTCCCCCAAAAGGGGAGTGTGTTTTTTGTTTTTTTTTTTTTAAAAAATAAGGGGTTTTAAAAATTTTAAAAAGCTCTTTCCGAAACTTTCCCTTTTTTTTAAAAACCTTTCGCTCAATAAATAAATAATTAATAATTTTTGATCCAAAGTTAAAATTTTTTGGGTTTTTTTGGGGGGGGGAAAAAACTGACAACGGACACCTTTTTTTTATTAGGTTTTTCAACAGTTATTTTTTTCCAGTAGAAGGTGGCATGCCTATTTTAAAAAAAAGGGGAAAAAAAAAATTTCCCAAGTTTTTAAATTTCCCTTTTCTGTACCTTATATTCACACACAAAATTAATTGTTAAAGAAAAAAAAGGTTAAAAAATTTTTACAAATTAACACATAAAAGCTTTTTTTTTTAAAGCTAAATCTAAATTAAAAAATGTAGAGGGTATAAAATAAGTAAGTTTATTTTTTTTTTAAAAAAACAATTTTTCCTTTATTTTTATTGTTAATAATACGAAATACTGTTATTTATGTAATTTTACGCTGTATTTTTTTTTTTAAAAAATGTCTTTATAAAATTTTTAATTTTAATAAATTATTTGACACAAACTTAAAGAAATAAAAAATTAATATTTAGATTTTTTTGCTGTTTTTAAAAATTTTTTAAAGGGTACAGCTAATGTAAAGTTATATCGGGTAGGCAAAAAAATTTTTTTTTTTCAATTACGTCCTAAAGGTTTTTTTTAAAAAATGTTTAAAATAAATTATTGTTAATTTAAGCATTGGAAAAAAATTTTTTTCCCCAAAAAAAATAAAATGCTTTTAACAGTGTAATATTTAATATTTTTACAGCACCCCTCTACGATTTCTGCATTTTTCTTGAAATTGAAGGGATCTGAAAAAATTTTAAAAAAAATTGTTTTTTGAAAAAATTTTAAAAAAAACAATGATTTTTAAAAAAACCCAGAGATTTTTAAAAAATTTTGGGGAATTTTGAAAAAAAAAAATAAAAATTTACGATAGAGGATTTTTTTATTGAAAGTAAATTTTTCCCCCCCCGGGCTACTTTTTTTTCCCCCAAAATTTCCCAAAAAAAAAAAATTTTTTTTACCAATTTGTTTCTTTTTAGGCCAATAAAAACTCCTGTCATGCTCAATTTTTTGATTTTAAAAAAATTTTTTTAAAACTTAGAGCCGCCACTTTCTACATTTTTTGGGGGGGAATCAATTTTCAAAAAAAAAAATTCCCAAGTGGTCAAAATTTTTTTTTTTAAAAGGAGCTTCCAAAATTTTAAAAATTTAAAAAAAAAAAGGGGTTTTTTCCCTAAATTATAAAAAAAAAGTCTATAGAAACAGTTGGCACACCCGCCAAAAAAACATATAAAAGAAATATTCTTAAAAAATATTTAAAAACTTTTTTTTGGGGGTCGCATCTGCTTTTCCAAATAAACCCAAAAATCAATATTGGCATTCGTTTAGAACCCCCCGCACCGGCTAGGGGGTTTTAATTTTTAAAAAAATTAAAAAATTTATTATCAAAAAGTTATCTGAAAACGCTGTTAAAAAAAATTTTATTCCAAGTCGATGGAAATTTTAAAATAAAAAAATTTTTTGTACTAGTAAAATTTGAAAAAATACTGTTAGAAAAAAATGTTTGGGTGTTAATTAATATTTTTTTAAAATGGTCTTGGGGCCCCCAAAGGGGGTTATATTTTTATTGTAAAATTTTTTAATGGCTTTTTTTCCCCGGAATATATTTTTTTTTTAAATTATAAATTATTTTTTGGTTAGTCACTTTATATTTTAAAAAAAAATTTAAAATTTTTTAATTTTAAACAAAAAAAGGGTTTTTTATTTATAATTTTTTTTTGGGGGTTACAAAAAAAACTAAATTATTTTGAATAAAACGTTAAAAAAAAGCGTTTAAAAACAATCCAATAAATAAGGACCTATTGGGAAAATACTAATTCAATGTCATATCTTTTTTGTTTTAAGTCATATTATAATCCTATTTTTTATT
The DNA here is from genome assembly GCA_019359885.1 of Listronotus oregonensis. Lineage (NCBI taxonomy): Eukaryota > Metazoa > Arthropoda > Insecta > Coleoptera > Curculionidae > Listronotus > Listronotus oregonensis. Next base: position 2,546 of record JAHBCN010025386.1, on the reverse strand, counting down.
AAATTTGATTTTTAATTTTTTTTCCTGCCCAAAAAACTTTATAAATTTTTGGAAATAATTTTAAAAAAAATTAAATTCCACAGCCTAAAAAAAAAATTTTACTATCCATTTATAATAATATTATTAAAAAGATATAACAGTCACAATGATATCATTTATTGATAAATTAAAGCAATAAAAAATATATTTATATATGAAATTTTAAAAATTTTTTTTTTCCTATCTAAGATAAATTCTTTTTTTAAATTTTTAAAAATTTTTAAAAAGTTAATAACTGGACTATATTTACAAATTTTTAGTTTCTTTTGATACCTTCTACTAAGAGTTGTAATTTTAAATTTTTTTGCAAAAAAACACTGCGCTTTTATATACTTAAATGAAATATTTCAAACTGAACAAAATATCATATTTACGGGGGTTATGTAAGTTTACAGATTCATAACACCCCCAAATTTTTAAAAAAAGAAGTGGGTTGGGGGTCTCAATGAAGTCAGTGGAATTATTGTACCCCTTTTAAAACAGTATTGTTGAAATGATTTCATGACTTAACAGGTTTTTAAAATTTTTTTAACCATTCCCTTTTTTTTGCTTTTTACTAGCGTAGTCGTTTATGAACTTGTATTTTATATTGCCGCAAACCCCTTTTGGTTAATATAACAAAACTATAAATACCACTTAAAAAAAAATTGACACAAATATAACTACAAAAATTTTTTTTTTGACAACATATTTTCTAACCACAAGTTTTTCTATTTTTGTCTTTTTTTTTTCGTTAGGCTTCTACTACTTTTAAAAAAAATTTTTAGTTTGATAGTATTAAATGAAGAAACAAAAAAATTTGGGCTAGTTTTACCTTTTGGGGAAAAATTTTTACGATTTTTTTTTTCTACGACACAAAAGCGCCCTATGCGGCAAAATTGCTCAGCTTGAGTGTTTTTCTTTTTGCAACACCTCGCATAACCGGGGGTTTTGTTTCAATTAATGTCGCATAAGGGAAATTAAGCGCACTGTGCTCTGTGGTTTAAAACACCCATAAAAAATTGTTTACATAGAACCAACTCACAAAAGAAAAAAAAAATTTTTTTTTTGTCTTTTTTTTTTTTTTTTTTTTTATTTTCCCTGGTTTCCCCAGCACCCTATATAAGATTTTTTTTGAAAGAAACTTTTGGGGGCTAGGGGAAAAGGGGGTTTTTTAAAAATTTAAAAAAGGGGGAAAATCATCGCTTTTATTAAATATGGTGGGGAAAAAGGGGGAAAAATCAATAAAAAAAAAATAAATTAAAAGAAAAAGATCGTGTTTAAGACCATCAGGGGGTTTGTTAATATCCTTTATTTCTATCCGCCATTTTTTGGGTTTTTTCGTAACCCAAAAAAAAAGAATTTGAGTGTTCCCAAGGGGTTTAAAAAAACCCAATAGGGGTTTTTTTAAAAATTTATAATATAATTTTTAAAAATGCTTAGCAGCTTATATATTTCACCTAATACCATCTATATTACAAAAAGTTTGATACACTTTGGGCGAGTCATTATATAAAAAAAATCAAGTCAATAATATATAAAAATTCTTTTGGATCGTACGAAGTGTGCCAAACAAAATTTACATACATAGGTAACAAATTGTAAATAAAAATATAATTTTTTTGGGATCTTGGAAATTACACAAATAGACTTTGGTATTTTTGGTAAAAAATTTACGGGAAAAATTTTTTTAATTTTGGTGGTCGGTAAAAGGTTTTTAAAAAAAATTCTATAACATATATTTTGGGGAAAAAGTTTGATATTTACTCGGATACAGGTTAGGTTTAGTATATACATTAGGTTTTATTTGTATGACGTAAATATTTGTATGTTTTTGGGTTTTTTGACCATACAAAATTCTGGTAGTTTTTTATAAAAAATCGTTAAAGCCATTTGGCAAAAAAAACAGTCGGTACCGTTATAGGGAATTTTAAAAATATATTTTAATTCCTTTTAAAACCCCCCCGTAGGTTAAGTTTATAAATTAAAAAATTTACGTTTAATTTTATTAGATTTTGCATGTTATTCTATAAAACAAAATATTAACCCCCCTTTTGGGTTAAAAAAAATAAAATTTTTTATTTTAAAAAAAAATTTTAGTTAGGAGCTAATAAGCATGTTTTGCCGTGTTTTTAAAAGACAGAAAGACAGTTATTTTAAAATTTTTTTTTTCTAAATAACAATTTTGCCCCCTTAAGATTTGTTTTTTAAGTTATAAAAACTTTAATTTTAAAAAATAAAAAACAGTATTAATTTTTTCATATATGAAGCATATGACTTCATAAAAAGTTTTTTCCCCCAAAATAAGAAATATGACTTTTACTCATAATATTGAGAAGACTTTTACGATATATTAGGGGTATTAAAATCTTAATAAAGAAAGGGATTTTGTTTTTAAAAATCGGGTGCATCGAATACAGAGGCGAGTTAAATATTTGTTTTTTTTTTGGTGTTTAATTTTTCATAAACATAAATTTTAATGCCTTTTCAAATAGGGGGGGTTAAAATTAGGGGAAATATTAAAAAGG
>JAHBCN010025385.1:0-11285 GCA_019359885.1 Listronotus oregonensis | reverse complement strand
TTTATATACAGTAAAAACAATATAGGCCCCAGTACAGAACCCTGAGGAACACCAGCGGAGACCACCATCTCATCGGATTCATAACCTTGCACATTAACTTTTTGGATTCGTCCGGTCAAGTATGACTTGAACCAAGAAAGAGCATTACCTCTAAAACCATACATCTCATGTTTTCGCAGCAGAATTTCATAATCAACACAGTCAAAGGCTTTTGACAAGTCACAGAAAATAGCCGCAGCCACCTCCTTGTCGTTCAGCCGTATATAGAGACTATCAAGAAAGAAAAATACAGCAGCACTTGTATTACTATTATCTTGGAAAGCAAATTGGGAAACGTTTAATATGTTACTTTTTTTCAAAAAAGTTTCCATCCGCTTAATCATTAATTTCACAAACTTTTTTTTACCAATTTTAGTTACATAGAAACACGAGATTCGTATGTAATATAAGTAGGAAGTAGAAAAAGAATTCAAGGTACATTTAGAAATTGTTGCGAAATCGTTTGTCTCTAAGAAGCAAATATTATAATATACTTATTGTTTAACTTTCTTTATTTTCGATTTTTTTTTTCAAATAATATAATATAAATAAGTTTAACAAAATACGTTTTATAAAGTTGTGTATTGTCAATTGTCACTTTTTCTTATGTCAAAAAATTTCCACAATAATACCCTCCAGGTACCCCAGGAAGAGAAAATTTCCAAAAAAATACATAGGTTACCATGGCAACGTTGAGAAATGCTTGTATTTCATTGGTCGAAAATGTTGGTGTGAAATTTTCTCCTAAATACGCTCATGCATAAAATTAACAGATATTTTCATTCAAGCTTGTTATACAATAACAAGTTTTCATGAAAATTATCGGAAATTTTTAAGCACTCGTGGTATTACCCCCGAAAATCCCATTTTTTTTTTCAACTTTTTGCCTAAAAACGTAAACCTATTTAACAAGTATTTTTCAATAAACTGTAATTTGTATTATTTTTATTTCGTTTTTTGAACTGAGCTCAATAATATTCCACTCTTTTATTATCTAAATGGACGGCTATAACAAAGCTATGCCCATAAATACACCTAATATACCTAAAATGTATTTCTTATTTTATTGCTTCAGGTCACAAAAAGCCCTTATTGCAACTTAGGTAGTTGTTAAACTACTGATTGCATTAGAAAACATGAAGATTACACAGTGGCCTAAAAATATTTTTCTACCTATCTCTTTAAAACTTGATAACTGGATACAAGTCTCTCCCTACTACATACCAATCGTTACTAACGATGCTGTGGGGTCAGAGGTAGTTCTAGATAGGGACGGTATGAAAACAGTTCAAAAGACCTTATTCGGCGATAAACTGTCCTCATTGTTATTGCCCTTCCGACAGCATAAAACCACAGAAAAAAATTACTTACATGAAATACAATTTTTCATACAAATGAACCCCTTCCAAGTAATAAATAAGCGCAAGGAAAATTGTGATTTTTGCCAAAAAAATTGTTTAGTTTTGTTAAAGTTTTTTTAATTGAACCAAAAATGTGGTAGTATTAAAAAAATTATATACTACTAATATGAAGTATTTTAGTTAAAAAGATTTTTATTATTTTTGTACGATGAATATAAAAGAAGATATGCTCTGGCTCTGGCAAAAATATTTGCTTAACGAAAAATAAAGAGATCGGACCGTTCTGGCGTAGATATCTGGAAAAATATTACTTCCACAAAAAAATTATTACTAGTATTTTGCAAAAAGACAAAAATGGGATAATTTTGAGACCCACCAGAACCGTTTAAAATAAGAAGAAAAAAAGTTATGGACAAAATAAACTTTTGTCAAATTTTTTTCATGCCAATTTTAGCGCCATCTGAACTGTGTTGCTTGAAAAAAATAATCCTTTAGTGAAAAGTCAGAACACATGTCTCTAAATATGTCTAGTTATTGTTAGCCCTATCGCATAATTATTTTTTATGTTTTCCATTGATAAATATGGGTCAAATCTTGTTTTTTGTAAGACATTTTCAGTTTTGGGCCAGTAGCGTAAAAAGTATTTATTTAAAACAGCCTAACTTTGTAGCATTTATTTAGAGTGGTTTTTATTTTAATTTTTTTTATCAATCTTTCATCTGTAAGGAGATTCAATGTATTTTTTTCGGTTGAAATTATAAAAAAATGGTCAATCCAATTGAAATTTGCCATCACCTTGCATTTAGGGTATACCTTAGCTTTAAAATGGTTCATTGTACATTTTGTTATTATAAGCCAAAAAAAAGTTACGGCCAAAAATTCTATTTGTTTCCGCAATTACAAAAAATTTTTTCGTTTTTATTTAATTTAGGGGTAGTTTTCCCGGGGGGGATAATAATTTCTTTTTACTGAAAATATTGTTAGTTTGTCGGTTCTTTAACAAAAAGTTGCAACAAAAAAATTTAATAATGTTTTTTTTTTCATTTTCATAAATTTAGAGGTACTTTTCACCCCCTGGGGGGGAGGGGAAATGAATATCATAATAGTCAAAATAAGATAAAGTATTTTCAAAAAATTGATTAAAAAACAAAAAGAATAATCTGAGGTCATGTTTTTTGTATTCTTTCTTATTATGGGGGTAGTTTTAACCCCCTATTATAAGCCCTTATATCTCAATTTCAGTGCATAATAAAAAAAATCTTCTTAATTATTCTGAAAAAATTGCATTTATTTGATAATCTGAGCTTTACTTCCAAAATATTTCAAAAACCCTAAAAAAGGGTAGTTTTTACTGTTTTAAGGGTGTTTCAGAAATTTCTGATATTAAAATCGTAATTAGTGACCCAAAAAACCCCCGGTACCTATTTTCATGAAAATTCATTTAATATTGCCCGAGATATTCAGTATTTTTTTATTTTACGCCAAAAAATAGTTGGCCAATTTTTACAGCGTTTTGGATTAAATCAGTAACCAAACTTATTTAATTCCATATTTGACACCTTTCTTGATAAATTTCAAAAATTTTTAAGTTGATCTGATTTGTGAAATTTCTGCTTTGTTTTACAAAATTGATTAAAAAACAAAAAGAATAATCTGAGGTCATGTTTTTGTATTCTTTCTTATTTGAATAGTTTAACCCCTATTATAAGCCTTTATATCTTAATTTCAGTGCATAAAAAAATGTCTTCTAAATTATCCTAAAAAAATGCATTTATCTGATAATCTGAGCTTTATTTCCAAAATATTTAAAAAACGAAAAAAGGGTGTTCAGAAATTTCGATATTAAAATCGTAATTAGTGACCCAAAAACTCCCGGTCCTATTTTCATAAAAATTCATTTAATATTGCCCGAGATATTCGGTATTTTTTTATTTTACGCCAAAAAATGGTTTGGCCAATTTTTACAGCGTTTTGGGTTAAATCCCAGTAACCAAACTTATTTAATTCGATATTTTGACACCTTTCTTGACAAATTTCAAAAAATTTCAAGTTGATCTGATTTGCCCGAAATTACTACTTGATTTTACAAAAAAAAAATACTTTCTTTCCTGTGCTTTTAGCAAATATGTTTTTATCAAATTTCAATAAATAATTCTGGGTGTTGCATTTTTACGTCACTTAGTACAAAACTAAAATTTTTAGGTCCACCTTAATAAAATTCGTAGTTATTCAAACTCGTCTAGAACCATAAACCTTGGCCCCAAAAACCTACTTCTATTACTATTTATTAGTTTATGTTTTTATTCCCCCCCCCCCCCCCCCCCCCCCCCCCCCCCCCCCCCCCCCCAAAATTACTCCATTTTACAAAAAAAATTTTTTTTCCTTGCTTTTAGCAAATATGTTTTTATAAAATTTTCAAAAAAATTCTGGGGCATTTTTACGTCACTTAGTAAAAAACTAAAATTTTTAGGTCCACCTTAAAAAAATTCCTAGTTATTCAAACTCGTCTAGAACCAAAAACCCTTTGGCCCCCAAAACCATTTATTATATTTATTAGTTTATGTTTTTATTACTTTTTCTTTTACAAAGGAAGGAACTTTTTGGCCTTTCTTCCACGCGCCGATTCTAAAATCCGTGACGGATCTTTTTTAACTTTTAGTAAACATGGACTACATTGTCAAAAGGTTATTTATTCTTACATTGTTGAAGGGTATAAACAAGATTAGATGTGCTTACGGATCGTAAATGTAAAAGGACGAATACTCAAACTTTTTTGCCAGTATCTTTTCTTTTAATTGATGTGTTAACACAGGGTTTATACTTTAAAATAACCAAAAATCTATTTCAGGTTTTCCTTGTGAAGTGTTCCATATTTTTCCAGAATGCAAAATATTAAAAACTAATAGTAGCCCAGTAACTGAAGATCTCAAAATCCAAGCTTATAAATATCTGCACAGTTTTCATTTGATTGAAGGAAATTTTCTAGGGTCATTGAACACTTCTAAGGTCTCATTATAAAAAAGAAATCCTAATAACAAAACTTTTTTAAATATTTTAGAATTAGAATATTTAAAAATAAAAGTGAAAAAACTCAAAAACCCAAACTAAAAATAAAACGGCCCATTTTCAATGATGGTAAGGTTTTCCCCTTCATTTAACCTTTTTAAGGTTTTTTAAAAAAAAAAATTCCCCAATAAAAAATTTTTTTTAAATAATTAAAAATTAATGAATTTTAAAATTTGGAAAAAATCTAAACCCTCCAAAATTTTAAAAATTCAATGGCCCAAAAATGAATGAAGGACTTTTTTATTTTTGAATTTAAAAAATAATTATTCTTGATAAAAAATTTCCCGGGTTTTTAGTAGGAGTGAAGCTAAATAGTTTTCCCATTTTTTTTTTCCCCCAAACCGGGTTGTTTTTTTATTTTAGAAAATTGTAAAAAAACTTAAAAAATAGGTTTTCTTTTTGGGATAAAGTGGGATTTATTTGATAAGATATGAAAATAAGTTACTAGGAAAAGTTGTTCAATTAAAAAGTAGTTTTAATACCAATTTTCAAGAAAATCGGCCTATTTTTATTTATTGTAAATAATTTATTTTAATATCAATTTATAATCAATTTTTTTTAAGTAAGCATTTAAAGCTGACGATCTGGGTATGAATTATAAAAGTCAAGTGTCAATAAAGCTTGTTACTATCAACGCCTACTAGGACAAAAATTTTAAATTAGTTAATTGATAATGAAATTATAATTACAAATAAATAAAAGTGGGCCATTTTTTTGAAAATTGGTATTAGAGACTACCTTTACGTTTGAACAACTTTTTCTGTAACTTATTTCATAACTTTGCAAATAAATGCCACTCTTTACCATTTTAAGTTTCTTCAATTTTCTAAACACCCTATAAAATATGTTAAATGTTTTTATCCCAATCTTATCTAAAAAGTACAAATTTTTTTATCTAAGTAACTTTTTTCGATAAAATTAAAAATAAAGAAATTTTTTCTTACTCAACACCTTTTCCGGACAAAAATAAATCCACGGAAAAGGTGTTGAATAGTAAAACTTCTTTATTTTTAATTTTATCAAAAAAAAAACTACTTTAAAAAATTGTACTTTTAAGTAAGATTGGGATAAAAACATTAAACAAATTTAAAAATTTTATACTCGGTACTCAAAAATTGAAAAAAACTTTAAATGGTTCAAGAGTAAAGTGCATTTATTTGAGAAGATATGGAAATAAAGTTACTGGGAAAAGTTGTTTAAAAGTAAAACATAGTTTCTTATATCAATTTTCAAAAAATTGGCCTACTTTATTAACTTGTGATCAAATTATTTCAATATTAATAAACTAATTCCAAATTAACAACTCATTATTGTACTAGTAGGCGTTGATAGTGACAAGCTGTATTGACACTTTGCTTTTATAATTCATTAGTCGCAGTAACGTCAGCTTTAAATGATTACTTAACAGCAAAAAATTTGACAAAATTAATATTAAAAATTTAAATTAATATTAAAATAAATTTAATTACAAATAAATAAAAGTAGGCCGATTTTTTCAAAAATTGGTATAAGAGACTACCTTTTAATTTTAAACTTTTCCTAGTAACTTATTTCCATATCTTATAAAATAAATGCACTTTACTCTTGTACCATTTTAAGTTTTTTCAATTTTCTGGACCCGTATAAAATATGTTAAATGTTTCTATCCCAATCTTACTCTTAGAGTAGCAAAATTTTTTTATCAAACGTAGCTTTTTTTCGATAAAATCAAAAATAAAAAAGTTTTTTCTTCTCAACACCTTTTCCGTGGACATACTGTATATGGTCGCAAGATGTGCAAATTGTTTTTAAGGGGTGAAAACCACCCCTTATCGAAAAAATAGATTATATGGGGTTTTCGGCTTTTTTTTTTCGATTCAAATGTCTTTTATTTATGTAGGATAAATACCATAACGTATTGTACAATATAAAATTGGTGTATTTTTAAATAAAAACCCTTAAGAATCTTAAAGAACTACCCTTTTGATGAAGATAATATAGAAAAAAATCTCTTAACGATTTGTAACATTACAATTGCAGTTTTACTGGAAAAATTTATGGCATTTTAATAAAATTATAAGTTACTACTTTTCAACCCCTTAAAACTACCCCTTTCCAGAAAATGAAATAAAAAAATATCTAATGACTGCCAATTTTTAGATTTTGCGTAATTTTAGTATTACAGTTTATTATCTCAACTTGAAATAATTTTTAATTGTCTACATCCTAGCAACCCTTTGACAAAAATAAAAATAAAAAAATATTTTTAATGACTACTGATGTTTTGATTTTAAATTTTATTGGTTCTAAAGTTACTCTCTGAACATCTAGTTTTTAATTTCTACCCTGCCAACCCTGAAGAACCACCCCTTTGCCAAATGTACCTTGTCTCAAATGTACCTACACGCAACCTAGTGTCAACAGAAAAAATCAGTGCGCCAAAATTTCAAACTTTTTTACTTTAAAATTGACTTTAAAAAAAATTCAAAATCTTATTTTTTGTGTAACTCAGTTAATTTTTAAGCTATCACATCCACAGAAAATCATTTTAAAGGTAATTTTCAGGGTAACAAGCTCATGTGTGTTAGAATTGCTTGAGACTCTTTATATTTTATAGGTAAAGGGTCAAAGGGCGGCGGAAAAGCAGTCTTTGCACTATAGTGAAAGTTTAAATCGGATTACATATAAAGTAATTGGTGCAAGGAATAAGTTTAATTTTGATTTTGAATGAAATTACATTAGTTTTATTGAGATTTTGTTTTTAGTTTTAACTATTTTACACCATACCTCACTGAAATTTCAGTCAAAAAGACTTTTATCGGTATTTTAAATGTCTTATTATACTCTTTAAAAAATATTCCATGACTTTTTGTTAAAAAATGTACCCTTTCCCCGTTATTTGAGGTTAAGTACTTAATCACGTAAAATAAAGATCTTCAAGCAGCTATAATTGCCTTAGATAGAACTTTTAAGATCTTTATAAATATTCATTTTTAGGAGCTCCATTTTTGTCCATTACACTTTTTTCGATAAAACGCATAATTACAGAGTTATGCGTAAAAACAATTGAAAATGACGTTTTTTTCAAAACCGCACTTTTCAATTGCGAATATTCAAAAACATTGATCTGGCGAAAAAACTTGACATGACATTTTTTACTTCAAATTTGCTCATCTATCGATTTCTGGGGGTATTTTGGGTAAAGAATTGCCCACCCCCGAAAGGGGGCATCCACTCCAGGAGTGTTGCGCACATCGGCAAACCATATAGATTTTGCTTTTCGACCATCCATCTATCATCTGTCAAAATTTCAAATAAATCGGTGCATATATAAAAAATTCGGAGGTGAAATGCTTGACTGCCTGGACTATATAAGTGAGTTAATAGAGATAGCGGGATTCTAGCGGTAGAGAAGCATCTGATATGAGGATACTTTTAGGTCCCGTTATCTCAAAAATAATAAAATTAAAAAAAATTGAAAGAACCATTTTTTAGGTTACAAGGCGATCTTTATTTTTGTCCAAAGAAAAATTCCCCAATTCGCATATTTTGGCAGATATTAGCGGGAAATCCATTTTTCGGGCCTTGAGGGACGCCCTGGATATAAAAATAACTAATATGTATTCTAATAGTACTGTTTTAAAAATGTTTAATTTTGAAAGATACTTTATACTGTTTTACATAGGGTTAGACATTTTAGAAATTATTTCCTGATAAATCAATAATTAAAAGTTTCATCAGCTTTTAATTCATTCACCCACTACAAGTGTCGTGTCGTAATATGACACCCAAAACGTAAAAGTAATAAACAAACTACTCGAAATGCTGAAAATTAATTACGTAACCAACGAATTCTTTATAACTTTTAGAAGACTTTTAAAAAACTTAAGTACCGAACATGACGGAAGTCATTTTCATAATTCAAACTAGTAAAAATAGTAATGTTGTCCATAAAAATAAACACATTTGTATTAAAAACCCGTTTATTTACATGACTTTGACCCTATTGACTCTGCATCAATTTAAAATGACTGTTAGTTTATTGCTTCGTTTAAAATATTGAGCTGCAGTGATTTTATGAGCTTCGGCAAATGGTTTCAGGGTTTTTTCAACGACACTTAAGTTGAAGAATAATCGCATATTGTTGATTTAAAAAGGTATAATTAATTACTTATTATTATATAAAAATTACCAGTATTGATACTCGGTTTGAAAAACAATAATAATTGTCTTTGAAGAGGCAGAAGCACCCTAATCAGGACAATCAATATCTCAACTTGCAGTTCAAAAGGCAATTTAACGTAGATACTGTGTTTTTCATTGGGATTTTAAATAAACTAAATTGGGAATCTGCAAACTTATAGTCTGTCCAAAGTATATCACTCTGGCTTTTGACGGACAATACAATTATTTATTATATTATTTAACCTATTGTTATTGGATAACCCATTATTTCATAATGGCAGGGGTGAGCCAGGTATTTCTTGAGTATTAACCATTAGGTATATAAATATTTCGGCTAATATTTTAGTGGCAGTGTTGAATAACCGATTTTACTGTGCGTTTCGAAAAAGTTGTTTTACCCTTCTTATTCCATGAGAACAACAAAGAAAAACAAAACAAATGTCAATTTTGATTTGACAAGTAGAACAACCATGGCAGCTCACATGCCGTCCTCGTAAAATTGTATGCGCAGTGGTCGAAGCGCTTTCTCCCACCTTCTATTTCTCTGCTTCCTCCGCATCACTCTATGTTTAACTCCATAGAGCATTTGTGGAACCAAGTAAAACCAAGGATCAGAGCAGAAAATGTTACACCTACTTTAAGTCCCAGTGTTATAAATTTGATAAAAAATGTAATTACTAACATACCAGTTGAGAGCTGGAAAAATTCAGTACAGCACATTATAAAAATTAAAGACTCTTACATTTCTATACAAAACAACAGAAATCCTTTTGTAATTAATCTCAATAATGACTCTGATAGTGAAACAGAATTAGATTAAGATATTTAGATTAAAAATGTAATTATGTATAGATTATATAGTTATAAATTTATTAAAACTTTGCATATATTTAATTTCTTAATGTAATTTTAAGATTATACCTACCTAACTAAACAATAAATTATAAATCTTTATATTATTAAAGTCCGTCCCTAATGTTCTGACCTTTAATACCTACTGATCCGCAGTTTTATTGTTGTCGGCAAATATAATCCATAAATGAAAGCAGAAGCTAACACGGTATACTTTGAGACAGACTATAACTTTTAAATTTTAATTACATTTTTTACCAACTCAATAATAGATTTGCTAAATTAATATAATTAAAACGTAATATATATATTGTTACTTATCACATTCGGTTTAGGGGTCCTAACATAAAAATTGAGTCATTATACTCTCTGTTACCCTCAAATTAAACCACCACCCGTGATTTAACTTTACAGAATATCAAAATTAATCTGATATTTCCCGAAGTAAATTTAAAATTATGGGGTGGCTTATATCTTGTAAATGTAAAATTACAGGGAAGGGCTATTACTAACCCCAGGGAAGAAGTAACAAAGGAGGGTTTTGATTTTGGTTTATAAACATATAATAATGGTTGTTGTACGTTGCATTCTTTTAAAAATTGAAGTTCATTATTGAGATTAATTACAATAGGATTTATGTTGTTTTGTATAGAAATGTTAGAGTCCTCAATTTTATAATGTGCTGACTAATTTTTCCAGCTCCCAACTGGTATGTTAGTAATTACATTTTTTATCAAATTTATAACACGGACTTAAAGTAGGTGTACATTTTCTGCTCTGATCTTTGATCTTGATTTTACTTGGTTCCACAAATGCTCTATGGGATTAAACATACAGTGATACGGAGGAAGACGTAAGACAGTATGCCCAGCCTGATCAGCCAAATCATCACTTACATATTGTTTTTAATTGCATATGAATTTAGGACTTCCAAAAGTTACGCTTTTTTGTAACTGAATTCAAAATAAATATCATTTTCTAACAAATATCCTTGGATTTCAGTTTTAAAACTTGATGAAGCTGGTGCTTTGTGTAGCAGACGGCTGTGGTAGCTTGCGTTATCCATGACAATAACACTGTTGTTTGGAATATTTGTTAAAAGTTAATATTGAAACCAGTTTTTAAAGAGATTTGCTCTTGTATCCTCATGATAATTGAAGCTAGAATCCTTAATATTCTTTGCAGACAACAGCAAGCAGTTTAGGGCAAATCCGTCTTCTGAACCAGCGTGTATTATGATAATGCGTTTTCCTTTATTTGAAGTTGCTTTCGTCTGACAGTTTTGACTGAAATCAACCCATCCTTTGATACTGTGTCGTGTGTATCGAACCATGTTTCATCAAGGTAAATTATGGATCTGTTTTCTGCAAGTGCGTAATCTGTGCGATGCCATCAATATTTGTCTTTTGTGTATTTTGCGGTATTTAAATCCCATTTTACAAACAACTCTATGGAGGGCGGAGGGTGGCACGGCTAATATTTATATTGGTTTCGTCTTCGTCCACTTCTTTTTAGTTTATCCAAGGTGGGAAAACCTACTAGCGGATGCGGAGAGCTCGCGAAAAGTATTCCCAGACGCGAGAAGTCCCGAACTCGACACGAATGCCTTGGCGCGATTGTTGTTATGTAGTTAGTTGCCTACTAACGGGCGTCTCAATATTGTTTATTACGTTAGATTATAGAAAAATCCCAAACAATTAACCTCTTAACTGCTCACTTCGGTGACCCGGGCTTGCCGCATATGGGTGCAAAAATTGTCACTTGCGAATATATACGTCAAATGATAGTTAAAAAGAAAAGTAC
>JAHBCN010025384.1:0-11296 GCA_019359885.1 Listronotus oregonensis | reverse complement strand
TGGTATATGGATGAAATGTGTTCAGCATGTAAATAGAAAAAGAAAATGAATTTTTATTTTCCCCCAAATTGCCCCCATTATTATAAACCCAAACTCTGATTTAAGCTCTAAAAATTGGATAGTGAATTTTGATTTTTTATAAATTATAGGAAAAAAAAAAAAAATCATAAAGGGGTGAGTTTTTTTTAATATTTCTTATATTATATAATACCAAAAAAATTTAAAAAAAAAAAGGGAGTCCGCGTAACTATAAATAATGGGAAAAAATTTTCTTTTTTTTTATGTTAAATGATGCATCCATCCCTTATAAAGAAAATGCCGCCTCTAACCGGCGTTTAGTTTTTATGTTGTTCGGTTTTGATTTGATAGACTTTACCACATCTATCCAGTGTGGAATGTTATGGATTTTTCTTTAGGACCATTTTTACTTTAAAAAAGGGGGATTTTTTTTTTTGTCCGAAAAAAAATTTCTTATTGCATAGTTCGGAAAAATTTTTGGGGAAAGTCTTTTTTGGTTTGGGGGCGGGCATTTTTGGGGTTCCCCCGTGGGAATCGTGAAAAATTTTTTCTCGTTCGAAAGCATCCGCGAAGCCCCAAAAATTTGGGGCCCACAAATAAAAAACAAAAAAGGGATTTATTTACATTTTTGGAAAAATTTTCCCCAGGACTACAGTTATTTTTTTTTTTGGTTTGGTTAGAATAGACAGATATCATCTTCTTTTGGTTTTAATATTGGAACTTTGGATAATTTCACAAAAAAACCTTCATTCACCCCCCCCTTTAATTAGCATTGTAAAATATTTTGTTCTTAAACTTTTTAAAAAACACTAGTTTGTTCTTGTTATATAAATATAAATATAATTTTGTTTTCTTTTTTTAATTTGTTATTTTTTGTTTTAAATTTTTAAGGGGGAATATTTAAAAAAAAAAAATTGATACCAAACCCCCTTTAAATTTTTAAAAGGGCTAAAAAATAAAAAAAATATAGGGAAAAATTTTTTTTGGGGGTTTATATCTCAATATAGAATTTCATTAAGTGTAAAATTTTGCTTTCTATACATCCCCCAAAAAAACGGTTTTTTAAGTGAAAATTAAACCCTTTTAAAGGGGTATAAAAGAGGGGGGGTTCTGACAACCGAGCTAATGTACAACATGAGATATTTGGTACATATTGGTAACCGTATGTTTCCTGCATTAAGGACGTTTTAGAAATTTATGTATGCGCCATATTATAGGTTTCTATGAAGAAACTGTAAATTATGTATTCGAGTCTAGGGTGAAATGGATATTTTGATATTACGTTTATGTGATGTGTATTCTATGCTTAAATGTATTAGCGTCGGCGTCGTCTCGTTGCTATGTTAAAAAATTTCCCCAAAAAAATATCAATTGCCTTTTTAAAATTTTAAAAATTTTTTTAAAAAAGACAAGTCAAAAAAAAGTTATATTTAGAGAAAACTAAATAAATATATATATATATATATATATATATATATATATATATATATATATATATATATATATATATATATATATATATATAACAAAATAAAAATTTCTTTGGGGGGCGGTCCAGGAAAGGGCTAATTAAAGTGAAACACTTCTTTGTTTAACGATTTTTTGTTTTATTTTCTTCTTCAGGTCTACAATATGGAAAAAAAAATTTCAATAAAAAAAAAACCCTTTTCAATTTTAGGTATAATTTTCAACTAAATGCATTATTTAGGGAAATTGGAACATCAACAACAGCTGAATTTTACAAAGTATGGTAACAGGATATTATTTTTTTTTGAAAAAAATTTTAAAATTAATGTTTGTTAGTATTTAAGCTGATACATTTTTAAAATATTATAATTGTTATTAAATGTAAGACTAGTACAGAATGGATGAATTTTATACCACTTTATTCGTTTCGGGGTTTTTTTTGTTTAACATGTTTTTTTTAAAAAATTTTTTTTTGGAAGGGAGTATAAAGGGCCGAGAATCTGGGGTTAAAAATTAAGATATTGTTAACTTAATTTTGGGAAAATAGATTTTCTTATGACTGAATGTGTATGTAATATGCAAAGTTAAAAAAATTTGTAATGGAAAAAAAAAAAAATTTTTTAAAAAGTAAATATGTAGTGTCTTGATGATCACGGAGCTTTTTTTCCCCACATAAGAGCATGTGTGTATGTACGTGCACGTTTTAAGTGTGTAGGTATACCCCATTTTGTCACCAAAAGGGGAAAATGTTTCTGTGTGTGGGGCATGTGTATGGGTTGGGGGTAAACCAATTATCACCCAAGGGTTAGTGTGTGTGTATGGGTGTATATGTTATGTATGTGCCCCCCTTATTTTTTCACCCAAGGGTTAGCGTTTGTATGTGTGAGTGTGTGGTTGGGCCCTTTTTAGAAAACAAAAACTATAGTTTATGATGATGTTTTGTCTATTCCAGATTTTATGTTTTAATTTTATTTTTTCCCCCCGGTTTATAGCATTCCTTTAAAACCTAAAAAGATTTTAGGGTTTCCCAAAATAAAAGACTTCCCTCCTTTCCCTTTTTTTATATATATATATATATATATATATATATATATATATATATATATATATATATATATATATAAAAAACACAAAAAAATTTAAATTTTGTAAAAGGGAAAATTTAAAAGGGGAAAAAAGAATTTTTGCTTTTGCCTAACCTAAAAAAATTCGCAACAAAAATATACTTAAAAGATAAAGGGAAATGTTTTCTATAATTTGAGTATAAAGACACATAAAATATAAAAAGTGTTTATATGGAAATGTCCATTGGAAAAAGGAAAAATGATACTCCGAATGGTAAGAAATTAAAATAGCTTATTTTGAACAAATTAATAGATTTTAGGGAATAGTGTAATTAAAAATAATAAACCAAAAAGACTAATTAAAAGTTAGTAAATTTTCGTTAAGAAAAGTGACATAAAATGATAGTGAACACGGTATAGAGTTTTTTCAAATATCTAACTGGCGCGACTCACAAGCACATAAAAAACTATTGTAAATCAGAAAAAAGACATTGGACAATAATTTTTAAAAAGAAGATTCAAGAAAAAACTTTTGAAACGATGCATAATTTAGATTTTAGATAGGTTAACCTAGGTCATGGTCTATAAAGACCAAAAAAACCAGGATTTAAGTATGTTAAAAGGTATTTTATTAATAGAAATTAGTGTAAATAGGTAGATTAAATTATTATCTTTAATTTAAGGTTAATGCTTGTTTTGAACTTTTAAAGTAATATTAAATAGACAGGATTAAAATAAAACTTGTGTTATCATACATAAAAACAAAGCTAAATAATCAGGCTTTATTTTGATGTAAGTCTCAGATTCTGAGATATCTTTATAAAAACAAGACCAGCTAGAGAAAGTAAAATTTTTCTAAAAATTTATTGGGTAAATCAGCCCTTAAAAGTCATCTAGAAAGCTCGGAACATAGCTTATGATGACGATTTTTGCATAATGTTTTAACTTGTTTAGGGTTACTATTTAAAGGAAAGGCACCCGAAAACGGGGCTTTTTGTATCTTAGATCTTCTAACAGAAGCCACGTCGCCTCGCAGTCAGAAAAACAAACGAATCGACATAACCTCAAATATTGAGAAAAATCTGTATAGTTAAAAAGTTTTAAATAAGATTAAAAGTGACTGAAAATAAATAAATATAAGTGATTAAAGCCCAAACAATAAAATTAGTACCTGATTGGGAGTATTTTAATCCAATGTCGAGGGGTAAACCACTGCATGAAGTCTTGGGATGTTTTTGTACACTTAAAGGGCAATCTTTGGGTAATCTCTGGAAATCCTTTGAAATCGGAGAAGTCTTTGGCTATCTTTAGGTTATTTCTGGAAATCTTAAGGAAATCTTAAAAAATCTCTTGAAATCTTTAGGAAATCTTGGGAAATCTCTTGAAATGTTTAGGATGTCTTTGGAAATCCTCGATATTTCAAGGAAGTCTTTAACCATTTTGTGGAAATCTTATTGCATATTTCCTCCTTTTTTGCTGCATTTGCGATTTAAATTCACAAGGGCATAGTTGCTGTGTTAGTATTTAATTTAAATATTTAATATTTAGTACATATTCTTCTCGATATTCTTGATAAGTTAATTAAAACTAAACATGTATTGGTATTAAATATTTATTAATTTAACCTTAAATTTATTTTTGGTAACACATCTATGTTTATAAAGCATTTTTTTATTGTTGTTTCTCTATACTGTGGCAGTAAATTAAAAAAATGGCTTGTTTTCTAAAAATACCTTTTTCTGTGTCAGATTAAAAAAAATAAATTTTCTCGCCTATAAAACATCTATCTTATAATTATTTAAACAAACAAAACTTATTTCATGTTCTTTTAATAAAAGTGGTTTATTTCAAACAATATATTTTTAAATATGTTCTACATTATGGGCAGATTCATGTTTGAAAAAGTTCTTGATGAGTATACCCGGCAGCAAAGATTTTCTACAATGAGACCGCTTTGGCCCTGGTCCCTAGGTATAGCTACTAACCAACAAAAATCGAGAGACCAGAAGCCGTCGTATTGTATAAGAAAAAAGTGATATTAATTCCTAAGATAAAATGAATTTTCGATCGGTACAGTTGTTGAGTGTTTCTAAGTATGTTCCTAAAAGAAAATCAACACAATTATACTTAAAATTGATTAGTAATATACTGCAGTCTTTTTGGCTACTGCATATAACTGAAGAAAGGATATATTTAATGTGGCATTTGGTGTTTGTGATTCGAATTTGGAGAGCATGGTTGAAAGAAACTAATTATCCAATCAATAAAAACTTTATTTCAGTTAACTGTTACTTACGCATAGAAATAAACGTTCACTCATTAATAAATCTTGTTAGACTTTATAATTTACTTTAATAAAACACTACTGTGGGTATACCTACTTTAGAAAATAATAATTATTGTGTGTCAAACGGGATCTAATAACATTCTTTTGGTTTTTTTTTTAAAGCCTATTGATTTTTCTGAGCATAATTACGCACAAAATACCCAGAGGGTGCACTTTTTACTCATTTTAATAATATCAACTAATTAGTTATACCTAAAATTATTAAAGTAAATTATAAAAGTAAAATATGATTATAATGTTTCTGTAGCATAGATATTGACGTTTTAAATTTAAAAAAATAATCGTTAGTTTCGGAAATTACGCTTTTTCTCCATTATTTGACCCCCAATTTTGGCTTCAGATTCGTGTTCAGCGAAAAAAAAATCCACAGAATATCCTAGTCCGGCTCCCAGCACACACCACTTTTTTTGTGGGCCTGTGTTATTTACCCCTTGCTCAAATACATACATTTAATCCCCCCATGTGGATAAGAAAAACCTATTTAATTTGCAACTTGTTATATAAACATATATCATATATCTAAAGGTTTTTTTGTAATATTTAAAAAAATGTGCTACTTAGTTTAACTTAATTTATTTACTTGCTGTTGCTAGTTATTGTCACAACCAATCCCGTTTGAAAATAGATAAAAAACATGTTTTACTTTATCCTATTCTATGCTTGATTATATATTTCCCAATAAAATTCAAGACATTTCTGCTAATCGAATTTTAATTTTACTGGCGTAAACTCAAGAAAAAATAACAATTTTATTACAATCTTGACATTTTTCTAAATAGTTCGTTAGTGAAACCCACCTGAGAGTTAACAGATGTAATTAATATCTGGGTCGCAACCATTCACTTTTGCTTTGACGTGGACAATTTCTATGCAGTAGTGTCCACATTTTATGAATTTATTGGGCAATATATCAAATTATAACAGTATTACGGAAACTGCAATTAATAGTTGTATATTAATGCGTTTTACAACTTTTACTTAGATTTTCATAATAATTATGCTGCATTTAAGACGGCGGCGGTTTCATAAAATATAAATATTTCTTCTTGACATCAATAATCTTCATTCTTTCAGTGTCTAACGGCGGTTTGCACCACTAACTCTTAAAAGTTCACAATAACTAAATAGCACTTAGTATTAGGGTTGACCTTAACGATTAATAGCTTTGCACAAGTTACACTTATTATTTTCTTAGTTAAGTATTAAAAATGCTTGGCAACATTGTAAAAATTGTTCACTTTTGATATTTGGTAACTAGAGCCGCATTATTATTAAAAAAGAAGGAGACAATTTGACAAAAATTAAAGTTTTGTTCCCCAAAAAGTTCAAATTTATTAACAGTTTATTTTTAATTAAAAGTACGGTTTTTATTTGTGTAATTGTTAATTATTTATCGTGCGCATTCATAATGAGTAGCAGAAAACCGAAAAAAAGAAAAAGAAAAAGGGCCCCATTTTTCAGTTAGGAAAAAACTTTTTATTAAATTTAATTTACAATTATAAGCACATAATAGAAAAGACACCGCTTCAATATGATAAAAATAAAATAACACAAAAATAAACAAGTTGTTTCTTTAACATTGCAAACATTTTTGCAGATGGATTTTTTGAATAAAAATATGAAAAAATGGCCTAAACTTTTTAACTTTTGATCTATCGGGCTATAAATTATTAAAAAAAAAGAAATTAGATTATTTTATTTTATAGATGTAAATGAAATGAATAAATGCATAAAATTTGAGATAGTTGTTGATTTTTTCCAAGGCTTTCTTCAAAATATTCTGTTACACCGAAAAAGGGTTAAAATTTGCACCCAAAATGGTTTTTCCATTTATCATTGTATTGAATGCTGACTTCGTATTGTCGACATGCATTTGATTTCTGATTTGTTTACTCGAAAACGGTAAAATTAACAAAGAAAATGCACTGGCCAAAAAAGTTTCTATATAGTAAAGTTTTCAGAATGCATTTTCTCAATTACAGAACTCCAACCTTTTTTTTTAAATTATGACATTATTTAAAATATTTATTTTAAATAAATTTTGAAAATTCACAAATACAACACAAATAGTTTGACGCTTTTACCACCAAAACAATAAAACTTTCTATTTTTGAGGTTATAAAATAACAAAAGTGTTACTTAAGCCAAAGAAATCTTCGGCTTAACTTAGTTTTAGTTTTAAGTGACAGTTAACCGTTAAGTGTATGTTGTGCAAACGAAATCTTACACTTAAGTATCACTTAAAGTTAAGGTTGACCTAAGTATCACTGGTGCAAACGGCTGTAAGCCTGATTCGGAAAACAAAAGCACGGTAATAAACTGGTAAGATATCTCTTTCGGACGACCTTAAATTATTATTAGACTGAGGCGACAAAAATCTTATTCAGCTCAATGCCTCAAAAAAACAGGTTTGGTGTCGCATAAAAAGTTGCCAGTAGTCTTTCTTACCTATAAGCGGCAAGGATTTACGAAACAAAGAAGTATTTAACCTTGTAAAAGTTACTTGCAAGAATAACTTTAATTGACAAAACATATTTTATCCATTATTATCAAGGAAGTTTAAAGGTGTATGGAAGCCCAATGCTATGGCCCATTCGATCAAAAAAATGTCCAGCCCAGTATGAAAATAACTGTCAAAGTTGGCCCCGCCGATTTTGCGCAATAACGAAATTCCACGAAATAATTTAATGTGTTGCCTACTTACGCACTGATAAATCAGTGTGTAGTTAGGCAACACATTATACTTTTATGAGAGCCGTATGTATTAGTTTCGATTGTTTTGCTTTGTGGTTGCAGAAGTTTTTTTGGATTGATAGAAACCTTCCTATTTTAGTGACTAGTGTTTATTAAATTGTGACTATAATTTTGTGTTTATTGTTTGTTACTTATAATATCGTAACAAAATGAATAGAGGTTGTATGGTTTTATCTTGCAAATCTAGGGGTAACATACCCGGCATTTTTTACTTTAGGTAAGTATTTCTTATATTTAAATTAGGTGCTTCTTATGAGACGTAACGTTAGGTAACCGAATAAATAATAATATATCAATTATAAATTATAGAAAATGAAAATTTCATAGGAAATAGCAGTGAGAAAAGTAAGGCAATCTTAACTATTTCTTAGATGATTTGCACAATGTTTGTGTATTTCTGTGGATTATTAAAAAGAAATAAGGTTTACATTAAGGTAATTTTATTTTATTTAATAATTTATTACAGTCTTTTAAAGGATCAAAATTAGTAATTACTGGGCAGACCAGGCAAATTTTAATATATACAGGTCCCTCTAATTAAAAAAAGAAAGAACTTTTATGCTGTTCTTTGCTTTTTGTATTTTGTTTAAAAGGAAATTAGATTTTGGTTTCTTAAACTTAATTTCAATTTAAGCTCGACATACTGTAGACAAAAATATTTAACGGTTATGTTACAATGATACCTAGGTACCAAAGGTTACTAAACATTTTTAACCACTGTTATTCTGTCTCATGAATGTTTGTATTAGTGAAAAGTATAGCTAAAAAGCAGTTATAAAAATTTTCACTTTTTAATGTACAACCACAATCTTAGGATTAGATTAAACTCATTTACACTATCTTGCCTTTCTTTATCACAACATTGTGATAAGTACATGAAACTATCATACAATGTTTGAAATTTATTTTTCGTTTTTATTTATTTACAAAGATTTTTGGTAAAAATACAAACTCCCAAAAATATCGACCATTTAAATAGAAGGCTGTAAAGGGGGTATTCTTTCCATATTATATCAGATGATATAAAATCCAATATTACACAATAATTTTAAATATTCTATGGTAGTATCGTTTAATAACCAACAATTTTGTGCAAAAAATTAAAAAAAAAAACGGTGAATGCTTGAATTTGACATTTGATGATGTCAACTTTATAGATTGTAACAAAGAATTATGGAAGACCGGCTCTGACCTACTATTCATTGCGCAAACTCTGCGGGGCCAATCCCCCGATTCCCGCTGCCCTGCACGCCTGGACAATTTTGTTCTACAGTATTGGGCTTCCATACACCTTTAAACTTCCTTGATTATTATTTATGATTTTATCACAGCAGCCTCAAAAAAAACTTCGATTCCTCCTTCGAGCCAAAAAGTATTTCTCACCTTCTAGTTTAGTCTTTCTCAAAGTGGGCGATAACGCCCCCTTGTGGGCGCTGGACGTCTAGAGGAGGGCGGTAAAAGGCTCAGAAAAAATTGAGGGAGCTGATACGATTAAAGAGGCGATGGGTGATTTGTAACTTCAGCTACTTCATATTTTAAAATTCACTGAAATTAAAATTATCCTACTACACAACATTTATTTATTAGTTCATATTTATATCCTATTTTATTGTATAAATATAAGCTAAAAATATATTAAATATTTATTAGTTTTAATGCGTTCGTAACGCTATTTATGTCCTAAGTTATTTAGTAATTGGTATCAAACACTGAAAAATATTCGTGTCTTTAAGTGTTGCAGGTGAGGTCCCCACCTCAGAAGACATATATTAAAAATAGGTATCTATTGTTGCAGCCAAGCTGAGCACTTGCCGAATGCGGGATTTTTTTGTACCTAATCTAGTAAAGATAAAGAAAAAATACAATTGAAATTAGAAGGTTCAATTATAATTCATGTATTATAGGCCATCAACGTTCGTGCGGTCCGTTTTTGCGGAGTGCAGGTGCGGGATGGAACAAATCCCAAATACACAGCGACCGATCGACGACTGACGTAACTTTGCGCCGCACGCACGCATCGCACTCGCTCGCCCTCCCGCCACTCCGCCCGCTACCCCGATACTCTTAATTCTGTAAAGTTGAATTATTATTCCTCAATGTTGATTATTGTTAATTTTAAATAAAAGATACTCTTAATATTGTAAAGTTGCATTATTATTGTTCTCTCTGGTAAGAAAAGTCTCGTTTAGAATATAGGTTTAATTAAACTCCAGGCGAAACTAATATGTTATTGAGATTTTTAAAGTGAAAAAAAAATGGGGGCGCTACAAAATAACTGATTTTTAAAGTGGGCGTTAGACGAAATAAGTTTGGAAACCTCTGTTCTAGTCTATTAATCTCTACGCATCTTAAATTGGATCCTCTCTGGAATACTGATTCCATGTTTGGGAAATGATGTCTGTCACACCTCTTAGCATTTTTATTTTTATCTAAAGTAGGGTCTTATTAATGATTCTAGTCTTAAAGAAAAGTGTTCTTCTCTTGCCTACCAAAGAGCTGTAGGGGACCTGCCGCTCTTTTATGGGTACTTTTACAGCCTATGCTTTAAGAAATTAGCCAATACAGTATCGCCTTATGAATCCCTTTACAGTAAATTTGGTAAGGCCCCGAACTTGCCACTTTGTTTTTGTTTCATCCCAAGAATGACCTGACTGTTGAATTTGCTGTCTGCAGAGGACACCCACGGTACGTTAGTGCTTAGGCTTTAAGCCTTCGTGGAATGTTCCATGATGAAAATACTGCAAACTGTCATACATGATTTGTTATCCCTGTACAGGTGTATATGTTTTGACGTCACCTAAATTCTCCTTTCCACTAGAAACACATAGTTATGTATTTCAAACGGAAATATATGCTCTACTGCACTGTGCAAAAGAAAATAATAGGAGGGCTTATAAAAACAAGCGGATCTGCATGGGAATGCCAAAAAAAACTGGAAGTCCTGGGAGAACGCAACAGGATAACTCTTCTGTGGGAACCGGAACATTCGGGAGTAGAAAGCAACAAAAAAGCGGATGAGCTAGCGAGACAGGGATTATCCAAAGCATATTTTGGAACAGAACCTGCCCTTGATGTGACCAAAACCACAGCACGAGGGCAAACTCGGGAATGGATCCAAAACAAACACGAGGAATACTGGTACTGCATCAGTAGAATAAGACATGGAAAAGGCTTCATAAAGGGCCCATCCAAAAGAACGAAGAAAGAACCACTCAGACAAAGTAGGAAAAGACTTCGCTTAACAGTAGGGCTGCTAACAGGGCACGATAACCTCAGAGGACACCTACAGAAAATATGCTCATACAATGGGGACTTATGTTGCAGAATATGCGATGAGGGGGAAGAAACGGCCTAGCGTTGAATTATAAAAGACAGGCATTATTTGGGCAACTGAAAATGAGCCCGCAACAATATATCAACCAACCAGTCTCGGGGTTATACAGCCTTGTAGAAGAAGCAAGACTAGTGAGAGGATCGGGATGAAAAAAAAAATAGGAGATTAGCATAGGCGTGCCCAGGGTAAAGCTGGTGTGGGTGCCGAGAGAATAATAATAATAATAATAGTAATAATAATAATGGACGTCACCCCAATAAGGTCACCCAGGAAAATGTCGACAAGTTCGCGTCGAACACCTACCCGGGGAAA